>CAUYQG010103424.1:0-17786 GCA_963574415.1 Tarsius wallacei
GGCTCCTGCGATCCTTCCACCTCAGTTTTCCAAGTAGCCAGAACTACAGGCGCACGCTACCATGCCTGGCTAATTTTTTTGATTTATTGTAGAGACGAGGTCTCACCAAGTTGCCTGGGTGGGTCTCAAACCCGTGATCTCAGGCAATCCACTTGCCTCGGCCTCCCAAAGTGCTGGGATTATAGGCTGAGCCACCGAGTCCGGCCAAGTTCTGTATCTTAAAGTCTTAAAATTTTGATCCCAAAAGTATTTACCTTTGCTATGTTGCTGTCCTCTTGAAACCATGAATGCTCTATAACTTTTATAGTTTTAATTTACGAGAATAAAAATTTATCTTTATAGCAATAATTTTAAAATTAAATTGCAATTATGTTCTCTTAAAGAACTGAGGTACTTGGAGCCACTTTGGGATTTGAACAAAACAAACCTAGACATGAGCAGTTCAGATTCCAAAGAGGTTTCTTGGCACCCCCTTGTGGATTTTTTGTTTTCCTCTGCAGTGTTTTTGGACTAAGTGCACCAACAAGATCTGGGCATTAGATATTATTTTCCAGTGATATAGAAGCAGCCTAAAATCATATTTACTAGTGTTCTTGGGATGGTTAGGAAGAGAATGCCACTTTTGGTTGAATATTCATTTAGTGGCTCCTATGTGCCAGGCACTGTTCTAAGAGTGAAGAATAGGTCAGTGAACAAGACAGTCCAAACGCCTGCCCTTGGGAAGCTTACAATCCACTATAAACAGTACTAACAATAATACATACTATATATATCAATCATATGGCAGATCAGATGGTAATAAGTGTGGCTAAATAAATCAGGGAAGGGTGACTTGGTCACTTAGGAGTACCAGAGAATGAGGGCATGGATGTAATTTCAAACAAAGTGGTCAGGGAAGACCTTAACGAAAGATGACATTTGCGCGAAGACCCAAAGGAGGTAGAGGGCATGAGCCATGCAGAGAACTTGGGGAAAGCACTCCAAGCAGACAGAATGGCAAGTGTGCAAGAGCCCTGAGGTAGAAGTGAGCCATAGCAATGAGACTGCTGTGGAAGAGTAGTCACATCGAAGACTAATTTTGAGCCAAAAAATGACTTGATGTTTTAAAAGGCTCACTCTGGCTGCTGTGTTGGGAACAGGTGGCACAGGATATGAGGAAAGAAAGGAGATGAGTTTCCCACCCAGATAAGAGATGATGGTGACTTGGTTCACGACGGTAGCAGCAGAGATGGTGAGAAGAGGCTGGATTCTGGAAATGTTTTGAAGATAGCACCAACAGGATTTGGTGGCAGCTCGGAGGCAGGTCCAAGAGAAAGAGGAGAGTCAAAAGTGACATGATTTGGGGCCTGAGCAACTGGGAGAATGACGTTGTCATTAACTGACTTGAGTTAGGTTGGGAAGAGGATTGGAAGGGGGAAGATGACATAGTCAGTTTCAGACATGGTAAGTTCTGAAAAATGAGGGGGTACCCCCCAAAACCCAGAATTGTGTTTTGGAAGGTGGGCCCCTTGTAGTACAGGCTTCCCCCGCTAAGTGTTCTAGGAAACCATTAGCATCAGTGCACTGGCTAGCGTTGCTGTGAGAGGCTGCATTCAACTTTAGTGAATTTTTTTTGAAGGTTCTTTCTGTGCATATGCCCATTTCATGATGGGTGATTTATGAGCACACCTGCCCACACTGTGCTGAGTGTCCAGCAGTTTTTGACCAAAACCAGCATGGTTTCTCCCCATGCCCCATCCTCCCTATTCACCCAATCTCACCCTGGGTGACTTTTTTTTTGTTTCCCCAATGAAAAAAGTCCTCAAAGGGAAACGTTTTGCCCACATGGAAGAGATGAAACAAAAAACAGCAGAAGCACTAAAAGGCATCAAAATGGACAAGTTCAAAAACTGTTTTGAGCAGTAGAAAAACATCTCAATAGGTATATCGCATCAAACGGAGAGTACTTTGAAGGTGACTGAAGTTTAAGCATGTAAGAATACATATACAATTTTTTTCTTTCAGTTGAAGTCTCTCTCCATCACCCAGGCTAGAGTGCAGTGGCATGCTTACCCTGGATCACCGGTCTCAGGCAATCCTTCTGCCTCAGCCTTCCAAGTAGACGGAACTATAGGCACGTGCTACCATGCCTGGCTAATTGTTTGATTTACTGTAGAAATGAGGTCTCAACAAGTTGCCCCGACCAGTCACAAACCCGTGGGCTCAGGCAATCCTCTCACCTAGGCCTCCCAAAGTGCTGAGATTACAAGCTTGAGCCACCGGGCCCAGCCCGTACACAATTTTTTATAAACAAATTTCGGTTTTTGGGGGGTCCCCCTTCATACATATTATTGAGCTAGGCAGTTGAACTTACAAATATGAAGTTCAGGGAAGTGGTCTGGGTGAAGCACAAATATGAGAGTTGTCAGCATGTAAATGGTATTTAAAGCCACGAGACACTAAGGAAATGAGTGTTGATGGAAAAGGGCCCAAGGACCAAATCCTGGGCAGTCCAGAACTGAGTCTGGAGACAGGAGAGGAAGTCAGTAAAGGATACCAAAAAGTGGCCAGTGAGTCAGAAGCTAAAACTAGGAGCTTATTCTCAAAGGCAAGTTTCTAGGAAAGAGCGGTCAACTTAGTTAAATGCTGCTGGTAGGGCAAGTCATATGAAAGGACTTAGACTTGGCTGTTGGACTGAGCGATGTGGAGGTCACAGATGGCCTTGATAAGCGAAGCTTTCTTGGTGGGTGAGAGATAAGAGTCCAGCTGGAGAGGGTACATAAGAGAGTGAAAGGAGTCTTTACAAAGTTAAAAAATTAAACAATTTTAAAAATACAATAATTTTTTAAAAATTAAAAAGAAAAGCTAGGCTGGGTGCCATGGCTCACACCTGTAATCCCAACATTTTTGGGAGGATGAGGTGGGAGGATCATTTGAGCCCAGGAGTTCGAGATTAGCCTGAGTGACATAGTGAGACCCCATCTCTATGGAAGGGAGGAAGGAAGGAAAGGAAGGAAGGAAGGAAGGGGAGAGGAATTGAAAATAGGGGAAGTAACATTTTTTGGAGAGTTTTACTAAAGGAGAACAGAGAAATGAGCAGTAGCTAGAGGAAAAGTAGAAGTCAAGGAAAAAAATTCAATGGGAAAAATGACGGCACGTTTGTATACTCTTGGGGAATGGGAGGGGAAGTAGGGATTGGCAATGCAGGAGAAAAAGGAGAGAATTGCTGAAACAGCATCCTTGAGTAGGTGAGGGGGTTGGAGGGTGTGCACCGATAGAGGAGCTGTCCTTAGACAGCAGCAACGCAGGTCACTCCCAGCCCAGAAGGCCAGACAGAGCAGTGAGCCTGGAGGTGGTTCGTGGGAACTTCTGATTGCTCCTGTTTTCTTGGAGCAACAGGAGACAGGTTTATCAGCTGAGGACGAGGATGGGAAGAGGGTCCTGAAGATTTAGAAAAGAGAAGTTCAAACAGTTGGCTAGGAGGGTGGGGGAGTGAATGCACTAGAATGTGGGGCAGACACTCGGGGACCACTTGAGGCAGTGAACATGAATGAACAGGTGAGACTAGGCGGCAGGCATGGGTGTTTCCCCTAGTGGAGTTCAGCGGCAGGAGTGTAGCCAGAGAGTGGCAAGAAAGCTGGAGGCAGCCAGAATTGGGACTTTGCGAGGCGAGTACCATGAAGAGAGATGCGGGCAAAGGATTCAAGAATGCATGCAAGAGAGTGGTCATAACGATGGACTGTGGAGCCGAAGCTGAGTAAGGAGGAAGGCAAGGACGTGAGGGAGTGTGAGAAACAGTAAAAGAGAGGTTGGATTTGTAAACTGTGTGTCCCAGTGTGGTTGAAGAATTATTGGTTCGGATAACAGAGAGAGAGAACTAGAAAGATCAGCGGTAGTGGTTGAAAAGTGGGATACTGCGATTTGAGATGACAGAGATGTTTCAGCACTATTCACAATAGCAAAAGCACGGACCAATTCAGATGCCCATCAGTGACGTACTGGGTAAAGAAAATGTGGTACATATACACAATTGAATACGATACAGCCATAAAAAAGAACGAAATCAGGGCATTTGCTGCAACGTGGATGCAGCTGGAGACCATCATTCTAAGTAAATTACCACAGAAACAAAGAATTGAATACTACATGTTCTCACTCATAAATAGACACTAAACACTGGGCACACATGGAAACAAGAATAGGAACAACAGACACCGGGCACCGCTAAAGGAGTTAGGGAGAAGGAATACGGGATATAAAGCCACCCGTTGGGTACCATGGTGGGAAGGGTGGGCTCATCAGAAGCTGAAACGTCAACTTCATGCAATATGCCTATCCATATAACAGATCCTCACATGTATCCCATTATTCTAAGATAAAAATTAGAAAGAAGAAATCGGTGAAGACAAAACTAGAGGTGTGTTATGAGTTGAATTATGTTCCTCCCAAATTCATATGTCGAAGCCCCAACCCCTCTCACCTCAAATGTGACTGAATTTTGGAAACAGGGTCTTTAAAGAGGTGCTAAAGTTAAAATGATGGGCTCTTCTTTGAAGAGGAAATTTGGACACACAAAAAGAACCCAAAGGTGCCCATGAGAAAAGATCACCTGAGGACACAGGGAGAGGGTGGCCATCTGCAAGTCAAGGAGAAAGTCTTCAGAGACACCAACCAAACCCGCCAACACACTGATCTTGGATTTCTGGCCCCCAGAACTGTGAGAAAATAAATGTCTGGTGTTCAAGTCACCCAGTCTGGCTTTGCAAACTGATAAAAAGTGTGGCTCTGACAGTGAGTGGTGGGTAGGTGGTACGATGATGGGTGAAAAGGAATTGAAAGGGCCATGTACTAAAAAGATTGTTTATGGTGAATATTAAAGCCAACCCTTAGATGATGGCAGTTTTGAGAGAATGACTACACTTAGAAAGCCAGGTACTAGATGCTTCAAGGGATGGAGGGAAGTAATCTTGAGGGGGATTGAACTGAGAGCCGGAGTTGGAAATATTATCCAGCATTGAAATCGACAGCCTCTAAACCGGGCTCGGTGGCTCAGCCTGTAATCCCGGCGCTTTCGGAGGCTGAGGTGAGTGGATTGCCTGAGCCCACTGGTTCAAGACCCACCTGGGCAACTTGGCGAGACCTCATCTCTACAATAAAGTAAAAAAAAATTTAGTCGGGCATGATAGCGGGCGCCTGTAGTTCCAGCTACTTGGAAGGCTGAGGCGGAAGGATTGCTGGAGCCCAGCAGGTCGAAGCTGCGGTGGCCGGGAGCGTGCCACTGCACTCCAGTCTGGGTGACAGAGTGAGACTCCAACTCAAAAAAAAAGAAAAGAAATTGACAGCCTCTTAAATCAATAGTCACCATGCCCTCTCCCACCGGCTTTTAAGCAGAGCCATTTTAAAAAATGAAAATGTTTGATTTGGCTTTCAATTTTCCTCATGTTGAAATCTCCTCTCTTGGAGGTTCTAACAGGCACTGAAATGAGGAGCGAGAAGGCAGTTAGGGGGAAGACGATCTTGTCCTCAATGAAGAGGGTTATTGGTTGTGAAGAAACAGGAAGCAGCTGTGTTCCACCAGACATATTAGCCAGGTTCTAGGAAGGTTTCACTTAGTTGAGATCTGATAAAAAGTTTCTATGGCCAATATTTTTGTATTTTGCAGAGAAATGACTAAGAATGCACTTTGTTCATGTTTATGGAGGGCGGAATAATTGAGCATTTTCTACCTTGTAAAAATGCTGTGATTTCTGGGAATGACAGTGTTGGTGAAGTGAGCTCTCATTCTCCATCAGGGTCTCCTTCAAATGAACCATGATAAATTGACACCTCTTTAGTCTCTTCTCTGTGTAAGCACTAGAAGCTCTCACATGCATTAAAAACAAAAAGACAACAAACTTATTTCTAAACAACACTAAGGTGACGGCATTATTAACCCCATTTTGCATGTATTAAAAAAAATGGATCTAAGAAGAATTTTAAAAACTTGCCCAGGCTAAGTGCAGTGGCTCACGCCTGTAATCCCAGCACTTTGGGAGGCTGAGACAAGATAACTGCTTGAGCCCAGGAGTTTGAGACCAGCCTGAGCAACATAGAGAGACCTCACCTCTACGAAAGTCCAAAACTTAGCCAGGCGTGGTGGCATATGCCTGTAGTCCCAGCTACTCAGGAGACTGAGACAGAAGGGTTGCCAGAGCACAAGAAGTCGTGGCTACAGTGAGCTATGATTGCACCACTGCCTTTTAGCCTGGATAACAGAGTGAGACCATGACTCAAAAAAAAAAAACAACCATAAAACCACACTCTTCTTCATTGAAGACGGGTTCCAACTTTAGAGATTCTGATTCCTTGGTAATGGTTGCCTACAGAGCTATTCTGAAGTCACACTGGTTTCAGTGAGAGAGATACACAGATTAGTTAGACAGATTAGTGATATCTGCTGTGGGGATATTCCCCAGTCTTGCTCACACCCAAAACAGTGTCTCTGTGGATGATTTCATGCCACAGGTAGTTTAGAAGACTTGGGGTGGTGGGGAGTGCATGACCAAATGTCATTCGGAAGACCGTTCAGTAGAGCAACAGAAGTGAATGAATGAAGAGGATAAGACTGGCTAGAAAAATTGAGAAAATTGTGAGAAATGGAGTTAAGCAATTTCTCTGTCTTTGGTTACCCTGTTAGTGAAACTATATAGTGAAGTCTCCCCAGATAACTCAAGAGTTTACTTGATTTCATTCTTAAGAAAACGTTTTTGACCTGCCTCTGGAAAAAAATCTGCATGCTCATAACATTCTTGAAGCTGTTTGCCTCCAGTAAACTCCCCATTTTTTTTTTTGCCAAGGAATTCTTACTAAATCAGGATTTTCTTGCCGGTCCACCGGGAACCGGGAAGAGTCGCTGGGATGCTGTGCTTGTTGGCTGCTCTGGCCTTGACTTCCTGTTCTCCACAGCAGAGCTGAGGAAATCCGCAGGATGCTGGACAGGGTGACTCAGAAGGAAACACTCCACCTAAAATAGTCTCGGTATGCAGTCTCTGAGTCACTTTGAAATCAGAGTTGATGTAGGCTCCTGGAATTAGTCTCCCAGGTGATGGGAAGCGGGGACAGAGGAAATATCTGAAAAAAATGTATCAAAAAGAAAAATTGGCCACAAAGATAAAAGTTTAATGCAGAAAAGGCTAATCTTTAGAGAGAAATTTCACCCCGGGTGTTTAAGGTAGATGAAATGTGATTTCCACCATGGGCTGTGGGCATAACATACTGGTCTGGGTTCAATGTAGGGACTCAGTGGGAGAGAATAATTGCTTCAAAATGCATTTGAAAAGCAGCAGTAGAACAGCTGTGTAAACAGAAGTGGACCATGTAGATGTAGTCTTCCTGAATTTTGTGTTTTTAATGTTTTCTCTAGAATTAGCGGCCCCAAATGCCTACGGCACCAATTGTTTCTAGGTTGATCTCTGCCTACTGAGAAAGGGAAATGAGTGCTCCTATTTCTCTTCAAAGTTTCTCAAAACAGGATTCTGTACTTGAAATGGTCCTCTTAGACCATCTTTGCACCCACACTTACTCCCTTCCATCTGACTTCTGGCCTTCCTGAGTTCATTTATTTATCCATACTCTTCACAGTGAGGGAATGAGGAACTGTACTCAGTCATTTATTCTTTTTTTTTTTTTGACAAGATTTCACTCTGTCACCCAGGCTGGAGTGCAGTGGCACCATCATGGTCACCATAATCTTGACCTCCTAGGCTCAAGCAAGCTTCCTGCCTCAGTCACCTGAGTGGCTGGGACTATAAGTATGTGCCACCATGCCTGGCTAATTTTTTCTATTTTTTGTAGAGACAAGGTTTTCTTTGTTGCCCAGGCTGGTCTTGGACTCTTGGCCTCAAGCAATCTTCTGGCCTCAGCTTCCAAAATACTAGGATTACAGGCGTCAGCCACCGTGCCTGGTTATTCAGTTATTTATTCTTGAAATATGTATTGAGCATCTCTATGATGACTGAGACAAAGAACACCCATTCCCTGCCCTCAAGATGCTCAAAGTCTAGTTGGGGAAATAAAAAAGTTAAACAACAGATTTGTAATACATAATATTAAATCTCCAATAGATTTAACCATGGGTTTCTTGAAAGGCATAGGAACCTTAAACAGAGTTGGGAGATCTCAAGGGAGATTTCTTGGAAGGCTGGGGGATAACCTGGTCTTCAGGGTTTAAAAGCAGGTAGCTGGGCAAACTGAACCTCAATCAAAGCTAAATGTTCCCTGGTAGATAAATGCTATGTTTGTAACTTGATTAGATCTTGGTTTGGAAAAAACATGGTGGAACACATTTTGGAAAAATATGAATATTGGCAGCATTAGACAATATCAGAATGCTGTTATTGATTTGGGTGTAAGCATGGTGTGAAGAAGATTGCTCTATATTTTAGGAGATGCATACTCTACTCTGAAACAATTTAGCAAAAGTAGGGGAAGGAGGAGAAACAAGAGGAGAAAAGAAGAATGGCAGATGGATAAATGAAGCAAATGTGACAAAAATTTGACTTTTTTTTTTTTTAGTCAGGGTCTCACTGTGTTGCCCAGGCTGGAGTGCAGTGACATGATACAGCTCACTACGCCTCGATCTCCTGGACTCAGACAATCCTTCCACTTCAGTCTTTTGAGTAGCTGGGACTACAGATGCACACCACCACACCTGGCTAAGTTTTTGATTTGCTGTAGAGACAAGGTCTTGCCATGTAGCCCAGGCTGTTCTCAAACACGTGGACTCAAGGGATCCTTCTGCCTCGGTCTCTCAAAGAGCTGGAATTAGAGGTGTGAGCCACCGTGCCCAGCTGAATTGTTGAATTTAAATGTGAATGTTCATTGTACTAGTTTTTCAACTTTCCTGAATTTTTGGAAATTTTCATTAAAAATAGTTAAAAAAGCATATCCTGGTAGACACTCAGTTGCATGATTAGCAATGCTATCCAAAATTCAGAAGATACTTTCATCTTGGGAACACAAAGTAGAAAATAAATGCTTTCACCCAGGCATAGTGGCTCAAGTACTTTGGGAGGCTGAGGCGAGGGGATTGCCTGAGCCCAAGGGCTTGAGACCAGCCTGGGCAACCTGGCGAGACATTGTCTCTACAATAAATTTTTAAAAATAAAGCAGGCGTGGTAGCACATGCCTGTAGTTCCAGCTACTTGGAAGGCTGAGGCAGAAGGATTGCCTGAGCCCTGCGGGTTGATGCTGGGGTGGCCGTGAGGGTGTCATTGCACTCCAGCCTGGGTGATGGAGTGAGACGCCAACTCAAAAAAAAAAAAGAAAAGAAATGCTTTGCCCAAACAGCTGCCATAAGCCAGCACAGAGGCACCACATAGGGAAGGGTGTGCCCACACTGCAATTTACAGCCTGTTGAGCTTCACTGTGTCTAGGTGCTCATGTGAAATGCAAGGGATTCGGTGGGTAGGATGGGTGACAGTGGAGCTCAAGTTTGAAGGGTCTTATCCATGTCATGTTGAGGAATTTGGACTTTTTCCCGAGGACATCAGAGCCACTAAAGAGTGGAGAGCATTTTAGAGACTCACTCTGGTGTCCATTTGAAGCATGGATTATAGTTTGAAAGGTGTAGAACTAAGAGATCTATCTGAAGACAGCTGCAGTAATTCCATCGGAAATAAAGACCAAATGCTGTCGAGGATGTGGAAGAACAGAAATTCTCCTTCACTGCTGGTGGGAACGCAAATTGGTACAGCCACTTTGGAAGACACTTTGGCTGTTTCTTACAAAGTGAAGCATGCACCTGTACAATCCAGCAATTCCAGTCCTAGGTATTTATTCATGAAAAATGAAAATATGTCCACACAAAGAGCTATACAGGAACGTGTACAGCAGTTTCATTCATAATCACCAAAAGGAGAAAGCATTGACGGGCAAATGGGTAAATAAATTTGACAATCGTAAGTGGAATATTAATCAATAAAAAGGAAAAAACTACTGATACTACAACATAGATGAATCTCAAAAGCTTTATGCTGAGTGAAAGAAGCCAGACTGCGTGCTATGTGATTTCATTCATACATGTGAAAGTGACAAAACTAATGGGACAAAAATTAGATCAGTAGTTACCAGGTGCTGGGATGGGGGAGGGGTTGATGACAAGGAGCACCCAGAACTTTCTGGAGTGATGACCTTTTACACAGTATCTTTGATATGGTATTGGTTACAAGACTATATTCATTTACCAAATCAGTATACCTATAAAGTATCATTTTTACTCTATAGAAAAGTTCTGTAGGAAAAGTGAAAGTTACTTTGATGATGGAGAAAACAGACATATTAAGAAGAAAACGCAGAACCAAGTTACACCTAGGAGTAACTCAGAATGTCATAAAATATCTTCATCTGTTTTTATGTTATTGCTTTAGAGGCCGCTATGATTGGAGTGATGATTTTTCCCTAAATTCATATATTGAAACCTAACCCCAGCCAGGCACTGTGGCTCATACCTATAATCCCAGCACTTTGGGAGGTGGAGGTGAGAGGATTGCCTGAGTCTAGGAGTTTGAGACCAGCCTGGGTAACTTGAGGAGACTTTGTCTCTACAATACATAAAAAAAGTTTAGCTGGGTGTGGTGATGTGCGCCTGTAGTCCCAGGAGACTGAGGCAGAAGAATTGACTAAGCCCAGGAAGTCGAGGCTGTGGTGAGCCATGACCATGCCACAGCACTCCAGCCTGGGTGACAGAGTGAGACTCCAACTCAAAAAAAAAAGTATATAAAGAAGTCCCAGAACATATATATCTTATATATATATGCAGGATGCGGCATGTCTGTCTCCAAGCATCTAATTATACTCTTTCCTGGAATATGTTTTTCATTGATTTTATAAGTTCTTTAAACCATAAAATATATGAAAAAAATGTTTTAGTTCTAATTAATAAAAAAATACCAGATATTCATTTATTTATTTGAAAGTTGTGGGATACATGTGAGGACTTGTTACATAAGTAAATTGCATGACAGCAAGGTTTGGGCTTCCAGAGAGCCCTCTCTCCCCTAATAGTGGATATGGTACTCAAAGGGTGGTTCTGTGCCCCTGATTCCCCCTCCTTCTCTCCGTCCCTTAACAGTGCCCAATGTCTGTTGTTCCATCCTTGTGCCTGTGTGCCCAATGTTCAGTGTCTACTTATGAGTGAGAACATGTGATGTTCAGTTTTTTGTTTCTGTGACGGTTCACTTAGAATGATGGTCTCCAGCTGTATCCATGTGGCTGCAAATGACAGGATTTTGTTTTTTACGGCTGTGTAATTGTCATCATGTATATGTACCACATTTGCTTTATTCAGTCCACTTTTGATGGGCATCTGTGTTGGTCCCATATTTTTGCTATTATGAATAGTGCTGCAATGAATATACGTGTGCAGGTGTCTTTTTGGTAGAGTGATTTATGTTCCTCTGGGTATATTCCCAGGAGAGGGATGGCTGGATCATATGGTAACTCAATTTTTAGTTCTTTGACAAAGCACCACACTGCTTTCCACAAAAGTTGAATTAGCTTACATTCCCACCAACAGTGTAGAAACATTCTCTTTTCTCTGCAGCAATACCAGCACCTGTTGTTTTTGACTTTTTTTTTTTTTTGAGCTGGAGTCTGACTCCATCACCCAGGTTGGAGTGCAGTGTCACACTCACAGCCACCCCAGTGTCGACAACTCTGGGCTCCAGCGAGCCTTCCGCCTCAGCCTTCCAAGTAACTGGAACTACAGGCGAGCGCTACCATGCCCAGCTAATTTTTGATTTATTGTAGAGATGAGGTCTTGCCAAATTGCCCGGGCTGGTCTTGAACCTGCAGTCTCGGGCAATCCACTTGTCTCGACCTCCCAAAGTGCAGGGATTACAGGCTGAGCCACCAAGCCCGGCCTGTTTTTTGACTTTTTAATGATAGTCATCTGGACCGGTGTGGGGTGGTATAGCTCACTGTAGTTTTCATTTTCATTCCTCTGATGATTAGTGAAGCTAAGCATTTTTTTCACGTCTCTCGGCTGCTGGTATGCCTTCCTTTGTGAAGTGTCTGTTCATGTCCTTTGCTCACTTTTTAATGGAGTTACGGGATTTTTTTCGTGTCAATTCATCTGAGTTCCTTGTAGTTCCTGGATGTTAGGCCTTTGTCCAATGCAGAGTTTGCAAATATTTTTTTACCATTCCGTGAGTTGTCTCTTTACTCTCTTGATGGTTTTGCTGTGCAAAAACTGGTTAGCTTCATAAGGTCCCGCCTGTCGGTCTTAGCTGTTGTTGCATTTGTTTTTCAGGACTTGACCAAATTGAATTCGCTGCCAACTCTGGTGTCCAGGAGGGTGTTCCCTTGGTTTTCTTCTATGATTCTTATAGTTTGAGTTTTCACATTTAATTCCTTGATCCACTTTAAATTAATTTTTGTATATGGTGATAGGTAGAAGTCCAGTTTTATCCTGGATACAGTTAGCCAGTTTTCCCAGCACCATTTGCTAAACATGGTTCCCTTTTCTCATTGTTTGTCTTTGTCAGTTTTGTCAAAGATAAATTGGTTGAAGGTCTGTGGTTAGATAGTTATCTTTTAAAAATGAAGAACACCTATAGTATGATGGTAGCAGTGAATGTGGAGATAATTTGGAAAGAATTCAAGAGTAGAATCTTTCCCAGGGACAGTTTTTCAGATAAGATATGCTTGCATGTGGGCACATAGGCCTACCAAATAAGATTTCTATTGTAGTATTCGTGGAGAGAAAAGACTAGAAATCAACCTCCTCATTAATAGGAAACTGACTAAATGGGATATTACATTTTTTTATATTGTAAAATATTATGTACTTGTTAAAAATGATATAAATCTATATGTGCTGATTATGCGATAATGGTTAAAAAAATACTGTGTATAGGATGTTACCATTTATATAACAAAAGAAGTGTGATATTGTGTATATACACACACCCACATTTGCATAGCATAAAATATCTCTGGAAGAGTACAACAAGGAGCTGTGGATAAGTCAGGATCTATTCAGAAGACAGAACCACACAATCATTTGAATAGGGAAGGTTTAATATTAAGAATGGTTAATTATTTACAGGGAATGTACCAAGATGCAATAAGAGAACTTTAGGCCAAGTGTGGTGTTTCATGCCTGTAATACCAGCACTTTGGAAGGCTGAAGCAGGAGAATTGCTTGAGGCCAAGAGTTCAAGACCAGCCTGGGTAACGTAGTAAGAACTCGTCTCTACAAAAAAAAAATAACAATAATAATGACAACAAAAACTAGGCAGGCATGGTAGTGTGCAGTGTGCACTTGAGTCCCAAATACTCGGGAGGCTGAGGTGAAAGGATTGCCTGAGCCCAGAAGGTGAAGGCTGTGGTAAGCCGTGATCATGCCACTGCACTCCAGCCTGGGCAACAAAATGAGACTCTAACAGAGAGAGAGAGAGAGAGAGAAGGTTGAATAACCTAGGACTGGCAAGAATACCCAAGGAAGGAGTGAACTTGGAAGGGAACACTCCTCGAGACTAGATTCGACCTCCTTAGCTCCTTGGAGAGGTCTACCCACTGGAGGAAGGGACATTTTTCTGGATTACCCCACGTCAGAGCTGGTCCACAACTGACAGTTGGAAGTCACAGGCCAGGGCTGGCACACTGGAGATTTCCCCACTGGGGAATCAGTAGGCTGAGGCTGCCCAGAAAAAAGCCAATTGCTGGGGCATGGGGGAGGGAGGGTGCGGAGGTGGAAGGTTGCTGACAAAATTCATGGGAAACTGCCTGTGGGAAGTACTGCTGAACTTGATGGGAAGCTGCTTGGACCACTGGCTGAACTCCCTGAAAAACTTCCAGGAATCTGCCTGCAGGGGATCAGCTGAGGCACCCGTGGAAGATGTTAGTGTGAACTCCACCACGGAGTCTCCCATATACCAGCCTGGCACCCCGAGAGCAAGAACAGAAAGTTCACAAGAACCTGGAAGAGAATCCCCTTCTTCTTCCAGAGTCCCTCCACTGTCCTCCTTTGGCAAAGCTTAACACTATATCAGCTGATATAGGAAAGACATTTCTTTATTACAAACAGAGAAATGAAAGGGAGATCTGGCACTGAAAGGCAGTGAGCTCATAAATGCCACAGCTGTATCTGGGGGGAAAAAACTGATTGATGAGGCTCTGATGTGAGAGACAAACCTACTTTTTCACTGTAAATCTTTGCACTGTTTGATTTGTGGGAAGAGCATTGAGAAATGTCTTAAATGCATTAAATATTGAGTCTCATACTATAATATAATAATGCTGCTTCTCACTATTCACAATAGCAAAAACATGGAACCAACCATGCTGCCCATCGAAACTAGACTGGGTTTAAAAATGTGGTATTTATACACAATGGGATATTACACAGCCATAAAGAAGGACAAACATATGGACTTCGTAGCAACTTGGATGGATTTAGAGTCTATCATACTCAGTGATCTATCACAGAAGCAAAGAACAGAGTACCACATGTTCTCACTCAAAGTGAACCCTGAACATTTACCATAACACCGTAAGAAAGGGATTGGCAGTAGTGGGATATGCTGGGGTCAGGGGGATGGGAGGGCACAACATCAATAAGGCAAACTGATCTCAAACCAGTCAAAGTGGGGACCAAAGGGAGGCTCAGACTTTAACCTGTATGATGACCACTTGGATACCTAATGCTGCATTGTACCCCACATCTTTTTAAAAATAAAATGAAATAAAACAAATAATAATAATAATGCTGACAGTGTCAGCCATTGTCCTAAATTAGCGGTCCCAAACCTTTTAGGCATCAGGGACTGGTTTCGTGGAAGACAATTTTTCCATGGACTGGTGGGGATGGGGGCGGGGGAGAGGACGGTTTTGAGATGATTCAAGTGCATTACATTTGTTGTGCACTTTATTTTTAGTATTATTACGTTGTAATCTACAATGAAATAGTTATCCAACTCACCATAATGCAGAATCAGTGGGAGCTCTGAGCTTGTTTTCCTGCAACTAGATGGTCCCATCGGGGGGGAGGGTGGGATGGGAAACAGCTCTAGCATCACCACCTCAGCTCCACCTCAGATCATCAGGCATTAGATTCTCATAAGGAGCGTGCAACCTAGATCCCTCACATGTGCAGTTCACAATAGGGTCCACACTCCTATGAGAATCTAATGTCACCACTGATCTGACAGGGCAGAGCTCAGGCAGTAATGCGAGCAATGGGGAGCAGCTGTAAATGCAGATGAAACTTCACCCACCACTCACCTCTTGCTGTGAGGTTTGGTTTCTAACAGGCCACAGACTAGTACCCCAAACCCTGGGGGTCGGAGTCCCTGTCCTAAATGCTTATTGACTTACCAATGGCCAGGCTTAGTGGCTCACACCGATAAACTCAACACTTTGGGAAGCTGAGGCAGGAGGATTGCTTGAGCCCAGGAGTTTGAGAACAGCCTGGACAGCATAGCAAGTCCTCATCTCTACAAAAAAAAATTTTTTTAATTAGCTGGACAAGGTGGCACACACCTGTAGTCCAAACTACTCAGGAGGCTGAGGCAGGAGGATTGCCTGAACCCAGGAGGTCAAGGCTGTGGTGAGCTGTAATTGTGCCACTGCACTTCAACCTGGGCAATAGAGTGAGACCCTGACTCAAAAAAATAAATAAGTAAATAAACTCGGTTAATTCACTGAATCATTCCCCAAACAGTTACTATTATTAGTCCCAATTTTTACACAGGAAGAAACTGAAACACAAAGAGGCCAAGAATTAGCTAGCAAGTGGCTGAGCTCTATCTAGGACAATCTTGCTGCAGAATCTGTGCTCTTAACCACTACGCTATATGAATTCACCACATCTATCAGTGGTGACTGTCCTATAGAACGAAATGAATGAATGAGGTGATAGCCACTAACACCGTTCACCAGAAATTTCCAAATCACTCACTCCCCCTAGGGGTGAGTTGGGTCATATGGTTAATGAGCTACTCAAGTCATTTTCAGGCAAGCATTTAATTGTGAGAGACCCTCTGTGGTTGCCTATTTCCTCTTGCACGAAGAATGGTGCAACATTGGTTGGAGATGATTCTCCAGGTTTGCTGTGATGAACAGACTCCCTGTGTTGACTGTACCAAACATACAGCATGAGCAAGAAATAAACCGCTGAGCCCTTGTTATTTTGATGCTGCTTCTTACTGAAGCATAATCAAACTTATTTTGATATAAATGATGTGCTTCTGATTAAAGTTAAATATCAAAATATGTGCTTTAAAAAAAATTACAAACAAGATATATTGCTTATCCTGAAATGCTTTTCTTCTTGACCGGGTGCAGTGGCTCACTCCTGTAATCCCAGCATTTTGAGAGGCCGAGGTGGGAGGATGACTTGAGCCCAGGATTGCAAAACCTGTCTGCGATACAGGTTCAAATATCTGTCACCAGTTTTCATTTGTCATTGTAAAAAAAAAGGTATATTTAAAGAAATGCCATTCCTAGCTTTGACTTTCATTCTTTTTTCACCCTCCTCCATAAGTAGATATTTTTATTATTCTCTGTTTTATCCTTCCTGTGTGTGGGGGGTTTTTTTTGCAAAAAATAAGCAAATATACATAGATATTCTTATTTTCTCTTATTTTTACACAGTAGTGTATCATATGCTCTTCGTTTTTTTCACTTGATCTATCTTAGCAATCACTTCATGTCAGTTTATAGAAATCTTCCTCTTTTTTTGTTATGTTTGTCCATCATGTAGCTGTGCCATAGTTGGACTTATTGGCTGTCTGGGTTCTCTCTAATATTTCGCTGTTACAAATAATATTGTAATAAAAACTGTACATATACTCTTTCGTATCTGTGGAGGTGTGCCTTCAAGTTGGTTTCCTAGAAATAAATTTCCTGGGTCAAAAAGTAAATAACATAATCAGAATTGCTAGATATTGCCAATTTTCTTCATCTGGGATTGTATCATTTTGTGGGACAGTATTTGTTCCCCTCGTAGCCTTGCTGACAGAGTGTGTTGTCAGATGTTTGAATTATTGCCAGTCTGATAAGTGACAAATGACATCTGCATGTAGTTTTAATTTACATTTATCTTATTATGAGTAGAGTTGAATATCTTTTTAAATGTTTAGGGACATGTTTATATCTCTGTGAATTACCTGTTTATGATTGCATCCATTTTCCTAGTCAGGTTTTGTGATTTTATTCTTTTTTTATTTTTAGGCACTCTTTATATATGGAAAAGATTCATCTTTTGTCTGCGATACAGGTTGCAAATATCTGTCACCAGTTTCATTTGTCTTTTGATTTTGCTTATGATGTTTTATGCCTTGCAAAAAAAAACCCTTTATTTTTATGTTGTCAAATCTATCAAGATTTTCTACTATTGCTTTGGGATCTCATTGTATTGCTTTAAAAAATTCCCTTCAAATGATAAAAATGTGTTCATGTTTTTGTCTAGTACTTTTAAGCCTCACTTTTTTTACAATTAGATTGCTGATCCACTTGGAGTTTATTCTGTTATATGATATGAGATGGGCATCTACATTTATCTCTTTTTGATATGGCTATCCAGTTGTTTCTATACTAATTTTTTTAAGTTGATATTTTCCTTAGTGACTACCTTTATTATTATTATTATTATTTTTTTTTTTTTTTTTTTGAGTTGGAGTCTCACTCTGTCGCCCAGACTGGAGTGCAGTGGCTGCTCCCGGCCACCGCAGCCTCAACCTGCTGGGCTCCGGCGATCCTTCCGCCTCAGCCTTCCGAGTAGCCGGAACTACAGGCGCGCGCTACCACACCCGGCTGATTTTTTG
>CAUYQG010103425.1:0-13836 GCA_963574415.1 Tarsius wallacei
TTTTTGAGTTGGAGTCTCACTCCGTCGCCCAGACTGGAGTGCAGTGGCACGCTCACGGCCACCTTAGCGTCGACCTGCTGGGCTCCGGTGATCCTTCCATTTCAGCCTTCCAAGTAGTTGGAACTACAGGCGTGCGCTACCATGCCTGGCTAATTTTTTGATTTATTGTAGAGATGAGGTCTCGCCAAGTTGCCCAGGCTGTTCTCGAATCCGTGGGCTCACCCAATCCCCTCACCTCGGCCACCCAAAGTGCTGCAATGACAGGCTTGAGCCACCGCGCGCCTGGCTACTTCATTGTTTTTTTAAGGCTGAAAACGATTCCATTGTGTGGTTAAACTGTGCTTTCCTTATTCACTCACCAGTGGATGGACAAGATGTCTTTTCTGTCCTTTGGCTGGTGTGACTAGTTCCAGGGTGAACATTGGCGTACAAGTATCTGCTTGGGTCCTTGTTTTCAATTCTTTTGGGTATCTAAGAGTTAAATTACGGCGTCGTATGGTCATTTTATGTTTGAATCGTCAAAGGCTGCACCATTCGATGTTCCCACCAACAATGTACGAGAAGAGTTCCGGCTTTTAAAAAATTATAGCCAATCTGCAAATGATTCTAAACTTTGCTACACATTCTTGTTCCTCAGTGGGGGGGCACATTTACACCCTGCATCGTGTATTTCACAGGACAGTTTTGATTTCTGAGCCACTCACTCTCGGGGCGTGGAGCTCCGTGTGATTTCTGGCTGATGCTCACTGCTCCCCAGGGCCCAGCGTGGGTTGTCGGGGTGTCCGGGATCATCAGACTTAGAGTGTCACTGTTGATTGCCACGCACGGCTTCCAGCTCTGTGGGGAAGACTGACAGGTTTATGGCTAGAGTAAGACTGTTCTCGGAGATTTTCTTTGCCACGTCCCAATCTCTCCATGCCAACAACCAGAATGACTGAGTTGACTAGTCATTCTCCCTGCTTGATGTCAGAAAGAATACATTTGTAATAGCTCCACTCTTTTGCTAAAAGAAGCAGTGTCTTCCTGTTGGAAAATGATTTTAGACTGCAGTACTTGGCAGGCTTAAGAGTTTGCTTGTCTATTTTGTGATGTTATAATAATATTTTCTCTTTTGAGAGACAGATTTGCACAATAAGATATATATAAGGAATTGAACAAAGCAGTGCCGTTTAAATACACTGTTACATTCAAGGTTAAGATCCTGATCTGGACTAATGAATAAATATACACAGGGTTGTTGTTTTTTTCCTCTCACCTAGGAGTAATCAAGGCTACAGAATTTCTGCCACCCTTTCAACGGTCAAGGCTGTTCTTAGAAGCCAGGGGAGGTCTTTGAGTTAAGGACAAGGATCCGAAGATAAGTGTGGAAAGACAGTGGTCCGTTCTTTCTGTTTTATCTCGGTCCCCTCTTCAGGTGTGAGTTAGGTGTTTAGATGGTGCAACAAAAAAGCCCCCAAAACAAAAATACCGCCTAACTTATTGATTGCCGAAGGATGTTAAGTAAATGTTAAGCTACTATCAACTTTCTCCAAGGAGCCCATTAAGTAGAAACACAAATGAAAGGAAATTATTTTAACACTACCTGATACTATACTATTTGGAAAAAAGAAAGTTTAGCTTTGTTGAGAGGGAAACATTTATCACCAGTTTAAAATATCTCAGATGTCAGACAGTCTTCGAAGTGTAATACCTCACCTAACAGGGACACTAGTCAAATTAGAAAATTAATAAAAGATAGGTGGGAAATAAAAGGCAAAGAAGGAATATATTTAATAGTTTTTGGCACGTACACGTAGGATTTTAGGAAGCCCTATAGTACAATGGCTTGCATAGTGGGTTTCCAAAAAGTGTCTGCAGAATTAATTAGAATAATAGAGGCAAGAGAAGAAGCTGTAAATGGAACTAGACTGAAATAAGTAACTTCAAGGACTCGATAATCCAGAGAGAAATCCTTGCGTGTTGCTGTCTCCCAAAGAACTCAAGTCTCGTTACTCACCTTGTAGGCGTTTGTTTAGAGCCTTCTGCATGCCAGGCGCTGAGATGACGTGAGCGGGTCAGACAGGGAGGGGCAGGAATGTAAACAAAGATGTGCAGTAAGGGAGGCATGTGCAAAGGGGGCAGGCAGGAGGAAGGAACAGGAGGAGGACATTTGCTCTGTCCACGAAACTAACAAGAGGAGTGACTTGCCGGGCGTGGCGCTTGTAATCCCGGCACTTTGGGAGGCCGAGGCGGGAGGATCCCTTGAGGACCGGATTTCCAGACCAGCCTGGACAACATAGTGAGGTTTCATCTCTAAAACAAATAAAAATAAAAATAAAAATAATTATCCGGGTGTGGTGGCGTGTGCCTGCAGTCCCAGCTACTCGGGAGGCTGCTTGGAGGCTGCAGTGAGCCATGATTGTGCCACTGCATTCCAGCCTGGGCGACAGAGTGAGACCCTAACACACACACACACACACACACACACACACACACACACAAGAAGAGGTGATTTGAGCTCTGTTTTGAAGGTAAATGGGAGTTTACCAGGAAGACGATGGGCCAGGAAATTCCTGGTAGCCGGAACAGTATAGGCCGAGAGGTAGAGGCATGGGCCAGTACTGTGTGCTCGGTGGTACACATGGTTTGGCATTAGTGGTTCTGAACGTTGAGGTTTGAGGAGAAATAGGGAAGCAGGAGGCTGAGGCGCCATTCCAGGCCTGGGTCTCGAAGGTTTTGCATTCTGTGATCAGGGGCCGGGTTCATGCAGCAGTCCCCCACCAGCCATTCCCCTGCTTCAGCCAGAGAACAGCACTCCCACTGGGCCATGGCGTGAAGCACACATGGCGGATCTTCTGCGGTGCTTGCGAAAAACCCAGAGCGCTGAAACCTCCCGGGTAGCCCGAGTCAGAACGTCTGCGGGGAACCCCCGGGGATCTGTGCATTCACCCCCCCAGAGGGTCCCCTCGCACCCCGCAGTTCCAAACTCACCGCTCACGGGGAGCGGGGACCAAGGGGTGGGAAGACTGAATGCACAGGGGTCCTCCAGAAGGCGGGGTGACACGCCGGGTGAGAAGGCTTGAAGCAGTGACCCTGGGTCCCAAGGGACGAAGAGATGATGGTGAACTTGAGAGAGATTTCGGGGATAAGATCAAGTGCAGTCGGTGACCGGCTGGACCGGGGTTGGGGGGAGATTTTGAGCTGTGTCTCCGGCCTGATTGAGCAACGTACCCTCAGTTTTGAGCAGTGTCTGAATCAGTTACGCTTTTCCCTTTAAACAGAGGAGCCTAAAATCTGACACATTCCTGAGTGTGGCTTCGTTGTGTTGTTTTTGTGGAGTTTTATGGTGCAAATAAACGGAAAAAGGTGTCAGTTTATGAAGCCGTGCGTGGGTCAGCTTGCCAGGAGAGCATTTATTTATTCAATCGTCTCTTCCAAAGTACCCACTTGCCTCTCTGAAGAAAGGGAATAAGCAGCTTTATTTCAGATATTTCTGGGAGAAAGTCTACTTGCAAAACGAAAGGCTTAAATCGCACGACCAAAGCCGTTGGGGCAGCAGCCCATGGGCCGGAGGTGAGCGACGTGCAGCAGACGGATCTTTCCAGTCCAGCAAAGCCCGACCAAAAGTCAGGTGCGACGGTCACTGTCCCTTTCCTGTCTCTTTCTGGTCCCGTCCTGAAGAAAGAGACTCCTCCGCTCCTGCATGGTGACCATCTCTACTGTTGCAACTAACTCCTGCTGACTAAGACGCTATAGTCAGAGCCACGGGCGCCCGTCCTCGGGACGGTGTCTTGACCTCCCTGGCCCAGGCGATCCTTCCACTTCAGCTTCCCGAGTAGCTGGGACTACAGGCGTGCGCCTCCACACCTGGCTAGTTTTTTGGTTTTTTTAAACGTAGAGACGAGGTCTTGCTCTGTTGCCCAGGCTGGTCTCAAACCCCTGGGCTCAATCAATCCTCCCACCTCTGCTTCCCAAAGTGCTGGGATTACAAGCACGAATTGCATCTGGCCAAGAAATACTTTATTGTGTTAGTCGACTGTGATGCCGTGTATCCATGGCACAGCATTGCCTACTCTGATCAAGGTCTGGGGGAAGCTCCCATTTTGCAGGTGACTTGCAAAGGTATTTAGCGAAGCTAGTGATGGAAGGACAGGCACCGAGGTGACTCTTGGATATGGGCGAACTCACTCCCGAAGACACCCTCCCTGCGCCCCCAAGGTGTTGTCTTGACATCAGAGCTTCCCTCTGCCCTCTCGGCCTGGATCCCGCCACGTTTTCAGCTCTTTTCCCTTCTCTGACTTATGAAGGGCGGTGATCAGTCCCCGTGGGGTGGAATTACCGCGGGGATTAAAGAGGCACCATATGCAAGACGTCTAGACCGGCGCCTAGCACATGCCGCAGCGCCAGTGCCGTGTTGGGAGAGCACCAGAGATGCGATCCCATAATTAACTCTGTGCGCCTCGCGTGGGATTCACAGATGGCTGCTATTTACATTCGTGACATCGAGTCGTTTTGGAGCTCTGGTGTAAAATCTGAACTCTCGCAGGGCTTGGGAAACCTGAACATCACGGGGCTCTGGCCGCCCTGCCCAAGTCGATGCCCTGGGAAGCCATTGTTACTTTCCTGTTGTTTTCAGCAGCTTCACCCTGGTGAGAACCGATTGTTCCCAGGCCCGGAGCCTGGGCCTCCACGGAGAGGCCGTGGGCTGGGCAGAGGTGTGCATCTGATCGGCCCGATGCCGGGCTGACCCATGTGTTCTAAAGGCCAGGAAACGTGGACAGAGCCACCGTCACAACTGTGTGATCTAATCAAGTTTCTCCTCAGATGGCTTCTTTACGCCAACAGTCTCAGGAAGAAACTGGGTGGGGTTCCAGGACCTGGGTTCACCCGCCACCGTCCCCAGCTTCACTGCTGTGTGTTGGTGCAAATGTATTGAACCCCCCTGCTTGATGTCCTTGCCCTTGAAATGACAGCCTTGGACTAGAGGCTCCTCTTAAAAACTGAATCAATCAATTAATTAATTAATTTTCGAGGCAGGGTCTCACTGTGTTGCCCAGGCTAGAGTGTAGTGGTGCGATCGTGGCTCCCCCCGGCCTCCACCTCCTGAGCTCAGGCAATCCTCCTGCCTGAGCCACTCGGGTAGCTGGGACTACAAGCACACGCCACCATGCGTGGATAGTTTTTTAATTTTTTTGTAGAGATGAGGTCTTGCTGTGTTGCCCAGACTGGTTCGGACTTCTGGGCTCGAGCCATCCTCCTGCCTTGGCCTCCCAAAGTGCTGGGACTACAGGCGACCACACCCGGCCATACTTTATCTTATTTTATAGCTATGGGGTGGGTGTGAGGATTTGCTAGACACGTACGTTGTGTGCAGGTGAGATTTGGCATCTAGTGAGTTCTCTCTCCCGCTGGTGGTGGGCGTGGTGCCCAATGGGTGGCTGTGGGCCCCTCATCCTCCTTCCCTTCCCCCACCGGTCGTGCTCAGGGTCACGGCCCACTGCGGCCTTGGCCTCCTGGGCTCAGGCAAACCGGTGTTGTGCTCACGTGCACGATGTTTAGGGCTCGTTTAGGAGTGCGAACATTGGGGTTCAGTTTTCTGTTTCTGGGATAGCTCACTTAGAAGGATGGTCTCCGTGTTGCTGCAAAGGCTGTGGTTTTGCTCATCTTCGTGGCTGCATAGTATTCTGTCGTGGAGAGGGAGCACACTTCTTTATCTGGACTGGAGGCTCTAAGGGTCCTTTCTTTAACCTGCTATAACCCAGACATGATTGACGACACACAAGGCTAAGTCCCCGAAGCATGAATTCAAAGCTGTGGTCTGGTATCTAAAAAGTAATTAGGATTCTTCAAATCTTTTTGCCATCTTTCCATACGCTGCCCCAGAAGACTGTGCGTTTTTGGTGGGGTATTCTTTTTTTAAAAGCAGCTTTATTGAGATGTAATTTACACACCACACAACTTATTCATTTTAAGTATAAAATTCAATAGATGCTGGTATGCGGTATGCCTTCTTACTATAGAAAAAGCATCTTAAAATTGACTTCTCTATTGCACAGTGGTTCATGCCTGTAATTGGAGCAGTTTGGGAGGCCAGGGCAAGAGGATTACTTGAGCCAAGGCGCTTGAGATCAGCCTGGGCGACAGAGTGAGACCTAAAAATATTAAAAAATGAATTAGCCAGGTGTGGTGGCACATGCCTGTAGTCCCAGCTACTTGGGAAGCTGAGGTGGAAGGATCGCTTGAGCCAAGGAGGTTGAGGCTACAGTGAGCTCCAGGCTGGGCGACAGAGTGAGACCGTGAACCTTTTTCTGTTTCCATCCACTGCCACCCCGGTCCCAAGCTCTCCCCGCACCCACAGGATTTTGTGGTCCCTTCTCTCCGTCTCCCTGTCACCACCTCTCAGTTATTTGAGGTCTACATGCAGTGGGGCGTGTCCATTGTTTTATTTTCTCGTTATTTAGATTCTTTTTTTTGTGTGTTATTTAGATTCTGAGCAACAAAGGAGAGAGTCCGAGAGCAACCTGACGGGTGAGAAGCTTTCTCCCTTGGACATGAAAGGGGGACACAAGTCGGGAGGGGAGGGGAGACCTGCAGGCTCACATGTGAACGTGCTCACACCCACAGCACCGTGGGCACACCAGGGCTACCCTATCCTTCCTCCTGCAGCTCCAGGCCGCACTTCCATCATGCACCCTGGAAGAAGAGCGCTCTTCCGAGGAAGACCAGAGTTTCAGGGGAACAACTGCTGAATTAACTTCTAGCAGTTGGACACAGGTGGCACTTGTCTTGTTTGTGCTGCTGGATGGCAAGGTTGAACTTGCACTGGGTGTCACTTCTCCCTAAGACAGGCAGGGCTCAGATAGCGTCTCTGGGATGACGTGGGTGTGTCCTCACCATGGGAAGCCTGCCTGGATCTGCCACGGCAGGTCCCTGCGTGGTGAGGTCCCACCAGGCCTCCCAGATTCCAGGAAGCCATCATCATGCAGTGTGAAAATTCTACCATGACCTGGTTTGTCCTATGTGCTGTTTTTCTGAATTTCATACTGATGAAAATAAATTAAAGAACAAATATATATGTTTTATATGTGTCATCAATATACATGTAAACAATATGTAGATTTGTTCTTTAATTGGTAGTGCATATAATATATAAAACAAATACATATTTATATGTATATAATAATATAATCGATAAACAAATGCATATTATATGTAAAAATATACAATATATAAACAAATACATATTACATGTACAAGAAAATCAATAAAAGAACAAATATATAATATATGTTTTAGTCAAGGTCTCGCTCTGTCACCTAGGCTGGAGCTTAGTGGCACAATCACGAATCACTGCAGCCTTGCCCCCTGGGCTCAGGTGATCCTCCCACCTCAGCCTCCTGAATAGCTGGGACTATAGGCATGCACCACCATGCCTGGCTAATTATTTGGTTTGTTGTGGAGATGATGTCTCCCTATGTTTCCCAGACTTGTCTCGAACTCCTGAACTCAAGTGGTCTTCTTGTCCCAGCCTCCCAATGTGCTGGGATTACAGGTGTGAGCCACCATTCCTGGCCAATGATAAATATTTATTAAATTCCTACTGTGTTCAAAAATGTGCCCTGAGTGTTTTGTGTATTACATGGTCCTTAGCCTCACGGAGTTTTAGAATGGAGACATAGGCTGGGCGTGATGACTCAAGTCTGTAATCCCAGCACTTCAGGAGGCTGAGGCAAGAGATTCAAGACCAGCCTAGGCAACTTGTCTCTACAATAAAAAAATTAAAAAAAAAATTAGCCAGGCATGGCGGCAAACGTCTGTGGTTCCAGCGACTTAGAAGGCTGAGGTGGAAGGATCGCCGGAGCCCAGCAGGTCAGAGCTGCAGTGGCCGTGAGCGTGCCACTGCATTCCAGCCTGGGCAATGGAGTGAGACTACAACTAAAAAATAAATAGATAAATAAATGAATAAATAAAATGGAGACATATATATAAACACACTGACGTTAACCTATTAGAACTAAAAAAAAGCTTATCTTTTTGGACAAATGGATTCTTCATTTTTAAAATCTAAAATACATCTGTAGCAGATTGAATAACAAATAATACATTGTTTATTGCAAAGTGTTTAGTAATGCAGAGAGAAGAAAGTGTAAAGAATGAGAAATTCTGCGTCCTAGAAGTAACTCCAGCGGTTCTGATGAGCTTCTGCCATCTTGTTGTTCACACACACACTCACGTGTTTCTACATACATGGGTCTGCATGGACTCACCATACGTAACCTGCCTTTCCCACTCAGTGGTGTGTCAGGGCCTGGGTTCCCTCTCAGTAGGGGTGTGCCATCATCATGCTATGTACTCGTGATGGAGCATTCAAAGGTGCGGTCATGATTTGACGATCCCTCTATTGATGGAATTTATGTTATTTCCGGTTCTTTGAGTTGTTGTCAACAGTCAGGGCACGTGTATTCCAGCATGAGTCCCTGAAGGCAGAACCGGGCTCGGCGGCTCAGCCTATAATCCCGCGCCTTGGGAGGCTGAGGTTAGTGGATTGCCTGAGCCCGCGGGTTTGAGACCCGCCTGGGCAACTTGGTGAGACCTCATCTCTACAATAAATCAAAAATTTACCGGGCATGGTGGCGCGCGCCTGTAGTTCCAGCTACTCGGAAGGCTGATGCGGAAGGATCGCCGGAGCCCAGCAGGTCGAGGCTGCGGTGGTCGGGAGCGGCCACTGTGCTCCAGTCTGGGCGACGGAGTGAGACTCTTAGGCTCTTACACCTGTCCTCATCTTCATGGCCGCTTGAGACCTCTCAGACGGGACAAGCTTGTCCCTCGTGGGTCCCTGTTGAGGGGTCCAGGCTTAGCCGGGAACGCTCCCTGTTGAGGGGTCCAGGCTCAGCCGGGAACGCCAAAGGGGCCTGAGTGCCCCGGGGGAGTCACTGTGAACCCTAGCACATGCCAGGAACTGGTGGATACTCTTTCTGGGCTTCTTTCCTCCTGGTGAGACTATTCTAAGGTCTGTTTCTTTCTTTCTCTCTTTTCAGTTGAGGCCTTACTCTGTCACCCAGGCTGGAGCACAGTGGCACGATCACAGCCCACTGTAGCCTTGACCTCCTAGGCTCAGGCCTTCCTCCTGCCTCAGTCTCCCAATTGCACAACTGCTCTCCAGCCTGGGTGACAGCGTGAGACCCCGGCTTTAAAAAAAAATCAAAAGACAAAGTGAAAGAGGGAGGCAGAAGCGAGCCAGAGGGGATGAGAAAAAGAGTCAGAGATGCAGCCTTGGGGATGGAGGACGGGCCACGAGCCAGGGAGTGCTCTGGCCCCTAAAAGCTGGCAGCGGCGAGAAGACAGAGTTACCCCCAGAGCCCCCCCAGGGGCATGGCTACCAACACCCTGAGGTTAGCCCAGCAGCGCGTGGGTTGGACGTCTAACCTACAGCACGGTCAGATTATAGGCGCCCGCCTGTCGGGTCATCTGTCACGGCAGTCACGAAACCAACACAAAAGAGGTCGACAGCAACAGGCAGTGATGCCAGAAGATGCGAATGGCGGTGTTTATGATTCCAAAGAGGGCCACGGACAGGGGGCTGGGAGAAGCAAGGGGTATAGACCCGCCCCTCCCCGGGGCAGGGGAGGCTTGCTGCCGGCCACTGCAGACCGCTCAACATGGCCCATGGCCAAAAGCTCTCCCGTCAGCTGAGGGCCGGTGGGGCTCTCGGCTTATCTCATTTTCCCTGAGGATTCCGTCAGGTTTCTGGAAATGTCAGTGTGTCCAAAAAACGATCCAGGAAGATGAAAAGTCAAAAAAGCATCTGGAGAGCTTGTTCAAAATGCAGATTCTCAGATCCCATTTGCAGGTCGGAACAGGGCCCAGGAATCTGTATCTGAAACCAGGTGAAGTGGGGACCAAAGTGAGGCCCAAGCTTTCCCTGTACAATGACCATTTGTATACCTAGCCCTGAATTGTACCCCACATCTTTCAAATAAAAAGAAAAAAAAAATAAAAAGAAATTCTGCATCCTAGAAGTGACTCCAGCGGTTCTTACGAGTTGCTTTGGGATTCTTGTAGCTGCGGTCTCGGGGCCACTGCTTTGTCAGGCGGGCTGTGGGGGCAAGACCAGAAGAGGAGGGGTCCCTGGAAACGTCTGTGGCTGCGTCACGTCCCCCCATCCTGGTTCTGCTACTGTTCGGAGGAGTCAGCCGCAATGATCGTCAGCGTCACCCAGGAGCCCGGTTGTAAGGGGGCTGGCCTGTGTCACCAGAGCTGCTGGGCCCCCCCCGAGACGGCTGTCCCTCATGGCGGATTTGCCCACGTGGCGGTCCTCACTGGGCAGATGGGCGGATTGACTTCAGGTGACCTTGGAGAGCCAGGGCAGGGCGTCTGCTTCCAACTGGAAGCTGCAAACCCAAGCCTTTGGAGCATGCTGAGGGTGACAGATGTGCGGAGGGGTGGCTTGGGCCTCGGCCCTCTGTGGCTGCAGGATCGCCTAAAAGGCATACCCCCTCCCTCGTGCCTATCTGGGAAGGGCCCTGGGCACGGCTGGTTTCGCCGTGGAATGTCATCCTGGAATGTCAGGCGACGAGAAATGCCTCTCGCACGGAGGTCCCAGATGCATTTGTGACAGGAGTGTTGGCAGCAGCCTTGCGGGTGTCAGATGTCTAGGCTGCAGCAATATGGGTGTCGTGTTTCTGGTGCTATTTCGGTGCCTCGTGCTTGAGCCTGCAGCTTTAGAGAAACGGCTTTTCAGCTTTGGGTGACAGGCTCGCTGGCGCTGGGCGCGTGTGTGACTGGAGGCACCGTGGGGTCATGGGCGGCGATGGCCCCCAGCAAGGCGCCCAGAGCCGTGGTCTGGCGCTTTCAGGGGGTGCCCTCGGGGGATGCAGGCACTTTGCAGACGATGACGGCCTCCACCAGCTGGTGCCTGCCAAGCCTTAATCAGCTCCTGCAACACCCAGGCTGAGTAGATAAACACGCTTATCCTCGCTGTTCAGGCAGGGGGTCCGGCAGGCAGGGTCACAGACTCATCGGTTTGCTTTTCTGACTGCTGAGTGGATGTCGGGTGAGCCGTATCAGAACGATTCCTGCTTTATGCTACTCAGGGAATGTGTCTCCCGGCAAGGTTTTTTGGCACTTTGGGACTTGCTGAAAGACTTGAGGTTTCCAGTCTGGCTCTGGCTGTTCATTGGCTAAGAGCAAATGCCTGGGGGCTCTTGGCTTAATGACTGCCACCAGCAGTGTGGAAAAAAAAAGT
Source organism: Tarsius wallacei (assembly GCA_963574415.1). Taxonomy (NCBI): domain Eukaryota; kingdom Metazoa; phylum Chordata; class Mammalia; order Primates; family Tarsiidae; genus Tarsius; species Tarsius wallacei. Next base: position 11,225 of record CAUYQG010103425.1, read on the forward strand.
GTAAGAAAAAACAAAATGTGGCAATGCGGAGGGGCTGGTACGATGATAGCCAATAGGAAGATTGTGTGGAAAGTCTGAGTGATCACCCAGCCTTCTTGCCCAGCGTGATGCTGGCTGGGTCCTCTTTTCCTTTGGTTTACTTAAAATCCAGGGATGAGATCTCTGGCCACCATTGTGTAAGAAGGTCAAAGAATACTCAAAGTGGAGCGTCTCCTGAATGATTCAAATGTGGAGAAAGAAGACCCGTGAACAGCGAGGAAGGCATTGCTGTTGACTTATAGAAAGACGCTGATGGAAACTATGGGGTCCCTTCATAGAGCACAGGGCATTCTTTTGTAGAAGATGAGTTCATTTTCTGCTGATGACAAAACTTGCACACTGGGTTTTTTTCAGAGCACAAAGGCCTTGAAGAGTTATAGGAAATGATTGTCTGGTGTTGAGAATGGTTAAAAACCAGAACAGGCTTCCCAGAAAGGAATCCCTTTTCTGAAGGTCCCTTACAGGTGGGCTACACCAGCAGGGTGTGACCTAGAGGAGTGATTTCCGGTCGGGCCCCCGCACCCCAAGGTGGGCTGCCCGCTAGTGATGGGAGCAGGATCATTCTTCTTCCTACTTTTTAGTTTGAAATGACTTGAGACTTCCAGAAGAGTTGCAAAACTAGTACATACAGTTCCCATATGTCCATCTCCCAGCTTCTTCTGGCGTTAGCGTTTTGCACAATCATGGTACAACGAACAATACTAAGAAATTATCAAAGAGCAACAGATGTTGGCACGATTGCGGAGGAACGGGGGTGTTCATTCACCGCTGTTGGGATGGTAAGCTAGTTCCGCCTCTATGGAAGACAGTTTGGAGACTTCTCAAAGAACGAAACATTGAATGACCACTCTCACCCAGCAATCCCACTCCTGGGCATCTACCCAAAGGAAAAGAAATCGGTATATGAAAAAGGTAGCCAGCCGGGCTCGGTGGCTCAGCCTGTAATCCCGTGACTTGGGAGGCTGAGATGAGTGGATTGCCTGAGCCTGCGGGTTTGAGACCCGCCTGGGCAACTTGGCGAGACCTCATCTCTACAATAAATCAAAAAATTAGCCGGGTATGGTAGCGCGCGCCTGTAGTTCCAGCTGCTTGGAAGGCTGAGGTGGAAGAATTGCCAGAGCCCAGCAGGTCGAGGCTGCAGTGGCCAGCCACTGCACTCCAGTCTGGGCGATGAGTGAGACTCCAACTCAAAAAAAAAAAAGAAAAAAAAAGAAAAAGGTAGCCGTACTTGTATGATCATTGCAATTGCAAATTCATGGAACCCAAGTGCCCATACATGATTGACTGGAGAAAGAAAATGGTACAGACACACCATGGAACGCTACACAGCCATAAAGAAGAACAAAATCATGTCCTTTCCAGTAACATAGAGGGAGCTGGAGTTCACCAAGGGAACTGACTCAGAAACAGAAAGCCAGACACTGCATGTTCTCACTCCTCTGTGGGGGCTGAATGGCCACAAGGACGGAAATAATAGACACCGGACACCAATGGGGGAGGGGGAGGGGGAGAGGGCCAGGGTTCAGAAACTGCCTACGGGGTACAGTGTTCGCTACCTGAGAAACGGGCCACCTGGGACCCCACCACTGCACAGTACGTCCCTGACACACATATAAACAAGTATGCCCTAAATCTAAAATAAGAATAAGAAAAAAAGAAATGAACAGTGCTGTGAAATGGTGGGGGAACTTTGAGGGGTGCAGCGTGGGTTGGGCTGTGAGCTTTCACAAACCCCTCGGAGAAGCAGCTCACTCTTATTTGTTTGACGTGTTGGAATTCCACGTGGGATTTTGTTTAGACAAATCGTTCTATTGCAGAGAAAATGGTTACCATAGATCTAGGCAGGGGGCCGGGTAGATTGACCTCACTACTTGGATTTTGTGCTGAGAATAATTATTCACTCTTCAACAGTTAGAGGGTAAATATGTTTGGTGAAGACAGTTATGGACAGAACTCCACATTTCTGTTGTTGTTTCTAGATCTACTCAGGCTTGTCTTGCTTACGCAGGGTGTTTATATCTGCTTTCTCCTGGCACTAGAACCATGACTGGAGCAGAGCTTCTGCTGAATTAATATTTGTTCATGGGGTTCACGTGGCGTGTCCACCCTCCGCCCACTCCTTCACGTGACCTGCTCCTTCAGATATCTGCTCTGGCCTTCCTGACTTACATCCAAACTGGTGTAGCATTTTTCTACTGTCACTTTCTTTCCCTTTTATCCAGCATAATACACAGAGGGTGTTAAAAGGTGTATACACATTTAAGAAAGGAAAAAACTGTATTAAAATTGTAATACTCACGGGGAGGGGCGGGACATAACATCAATAAGGGTACCTGATCTCAGACCTGGTCAAGAGGGGACCAGACTCTACCTGTACCATGACCACTTATATACTTAAATCTGAATTGTACCCTTGCATCTTTCAAATAAAAAAATTGTGATACTCAATATATCCCGATAACAAAAGATGAACACAAGTCATGCTTGACTTCTGCAATGACAAGCGGTGCTCAAAGTGGCTCCCATCAGCGTCCAGACCCTTCTGACAGCAAACTGAAAGGAACGCATAGACA
>CAUYQG010103427.1:0-18060 GCA_963574415.1 Tarsius wallacei
TGGTTTTGATTTGCATCTCCCTGATGATTAGTGAGGTTGAACATTTCTTCATGTGTCTGTTAGCTGCTCAGATGTCTTTCTTTGAGAAGTGTCTGTTCATGTCTTTTGCCCACAATTCCTTTTACAATAGCCACACGCAAAAAAAAAAAGGTATACCTTGGCATCTTCCTAACGAGAGACGTGAAAGACCTTTACAATGAAAACTACAAAACACTGCTCAAAGAAATCAAAGATGACACAAACAAATGGAAAAATATCCCATGCTCATGAATTGGAAGAATCAACATCGTGAAGATGTCCATCCTACCTAAGGCAATCTACAGATTCAATGCAATACCCATCAAATTTACCAGCAACATTCTTCTCAGACTAGAAAAAACAACACAGGAATTCATATGGAAACACAAATGTCCAAGAATAGCCAGAACAATCCTCAGCAAAAAAAAAAAACAAAGCAGGAGGTATCACATTACCAGACTTCAAACTTTACTACAGAGCTACAATAATCAAATAAGACCATCTTTTAGCTAAAGAATTTGTGAATTGGAAATGTCTGGCAGGTCTGCTGTGGGAAACAATGTGGTCAGGAAAAGACCTCTCCTCATGTCTCCTCCCATCAGGAGTCCAGAGAAGGCAATTTCTCCAGAGCCATGTTTGCCTAGAGTCCATTCATCAGCATATCAATAACTAGGTAGTGATATCTAGTTAGGAGTTGAGAACAAAAGCTCTGTTTTTTCTTCTTTGAAAAACTTGTCCATGGCAGGACTTTCTGCCATGAATCTTCCTCCTTCTCTTATTCTCACTAATAGACTTTGTTTTAAAACTTTGCAGGCGGCTCTAAAATTCATTTTAGAAATGAGCCAGAGAATTCACAAATTTTGAGCCACACCCACCCAGTATCAAGAGGAAGACACAAAATAACTCAAAAACACAATAGGGATGCATTGAGCGAATAGAGGGTTTTTTTTTTTCTCTCTAACAAATACTTTAGGTGAAGAAGAAATATTAATACGTGGGAAAAATACCAGAGCCCTTGTGGACACTGGCATGACACTATCAGTTGTCAACCCTACCTGGATTACTTGAGTCCAGGACTTCGAGACCAGCCTGGGCAACTTGGAGAGACCTCATCTTTCCAATAAATCAAAATATTAGGCAGGCGTGGTGGCACACGCCTGTAGTTTCAGCTACTTGGAAGGCTGAAGCGATAAGATTGCCTGAGCCCAGCAGGTCAAGGCTGCGGTGGCCATGAGCATCCCACTGCACTCCAGCCTGGGTGACAGAGTGAGACTCCAACTCAAAACAAGCAAACAAAAAGCACGAAAAACCCCTCTTTCTTTTGGAGAAAAGAAAAGGTTCAAATAATAGGTGTTTCAAACTCCCTAATTACAGCTTTTAAATAAAATCCCTTTTAAGCTCAATTAAAAGAACAAATAGAGTATCACATTGTCCTTGTAGATAGTGCCCTCATACATCTGCTAGAATGGGATTTCATAGAAACTCATGATGCCTACAACTCCCTTTTTAAAAAAATTTTTAAGATGTGAGGTACAATTCAGGGTTAGGTATACAGATGCTAATTATGCAGGTATCCTTGTTAATGAGGTGTGCCCCCACTTCCCCAGGCAGATTCCCACTCCTGCCAATCCAGCTTCCCTGCCACTCTCCCAGCAATTTCCCATTACTGCCGATCCTTTTCTTATAGTATTACGATAATTGTTCCAGCGAACCTACATCTATCTCCCTTTAACAGAAAGGAGAAATGATTCTCAACTTGGGAGACACAGAAGACTTACAAAACACACATGTCATGTTTTCTAAAGTTAATCAAGAATTTGAACAGGGAGAATGAGAGCCTTTGCTATATGCAGTACCAGATACTTGATGGGCAAATTATTCCACCAATATTAGAATAATTAAGTCAGCAGTTCTCACAGAGATAAATTTCAACCTCTGCTGAATGTAAACCAATATCTCCTTAGACCTGCATGTAGCCTTACTAGAAATTAAGCCAGTCATTCTGGACTATTTTGACAAAAGACTCGTGGTACATTGGACATCAACCCTTGCAGTACACCAATCCTTCCAGTTAGAAAACCAAGTACAAAAGGCTGGAGATTCATTTAGGGTCTAAAAGCTATAAATAAAATAATAATTCCTAGACTTCCTGTTGTCCCTAACACCTATACCTTGATGCCAGATATTCCTGTCACCACCAGCCACTTCTCTATCACTGACAGTGTAGTGAGAAGACAGATCATGACACCAAGACTATTATAGGAAGTGGCACTTTATTACGCTGGCTGGCTCGGCAGGTCGGCGGTCTCAATGGGCTAATGCTTATGGGTCGAGCACCACAGAACAGGAGAGGTGGGATCTTATACCTTCGTTTAGGTGAGGGAGGGGGTCGTGCTGAGCAATTACATATTTTCTTTGGAATTTACAAGGTGGTGTTCAGAAAAATCAGATCTTTCAAAGAACAAATGGTTTCCAGGAACTGCAGCGTTGTAAACCGTTAACCTCAAAACAGGGGTTTTGGATAAGTCTGTGAATTTGTTACTCTTTTGCAATTCCATGAGAGCCGTCAGTCTCTAGCCATTTGGCCTTTTTCAAACAAAACCGGCCTGGTGCGTCTTTAAAGCTTGCCGTTTACCTTTCAAAAGGAAATACCTTTAACTGCTACCAACCCCCTCTCTGCCATAGGGTTAGTGGGAGACAATTTGTTATCCCAGGTGATTGCCGGGGCCAACTGCTGACCCTAAAGCAGTTACTCATGTGTTTCTGCGTTCATTCACTCAGTCATACAAGAAATCTATATTTGAGCATTTGCCACAATAGTGCTTTCTTCATTGGACCTGTAGTGCACAATAGCCAGTATATTTCTGCCTTCACTTGGGACGATCACCATTATTCACAAATGGTCTTGCCCTGGGGCTATTCAGAGAGTCCTACTTGTTTTTCTCAACTATTCAAGGCAGAATTAGATGATTTTGAATTTCCAAATGGATCTATCCTGATTCGGTATATGAATGATTTATTGTTGTGGTCATCTTCCCTGCAGAGAAGATACTGTCTGCCTGTTAAAACAGCTTGCTTTGAAGGGACAGAGAGGGTCCAAAGATAAATTGCAATTTTGGCTCCCTCAAGGTAGGTACTTAGGACCTGTGATTTCTCCAAAAGGGCTCCTAATATACCTGAGAGAATTTCTGCCATCACGACCTTCCCATGGCCAAAACAAAAGCACAATTAAGGGAGTTATTATGGTTAACAGGCTATTATAGAAGTTGAATTCCAAATTACTCAATAGTGGCTCAGCTCCTAATAAAAATGAAAACAGACCCAACCAGACTCAGTCTGCTGGGAGGAGAGGGAAAAAACACACACACAAAGGATATAAAACAGACTCTCCCCTGGGCACTTGCTTTAGGCCATCCCAACTACAGACATTCCCTTTGTTTACTGTACACAAAATAAATTAATGGAAATGCCCTGGGAGCATTAATCCAAAACACAATGACAATCACAGGCCAAGTGGCTATTTCATTTAATAATTAGATCCAGTAGCAAGAGGATACCCCCATTGTATGAGGGCCATATAAGCTATAGCCAAAATATGTAAGAGTGTTGAAGAGTCTGTCTTAGGGCCCCACTGGTCATCTATGCTCCCTTTCTGTGGAATCTCTCCCAAGCTTTCACCACATCCAACACTACTGTGTTATCTGCCTTGCTTCTTATGAGATGGTATTGCTTTCTGCCCCTAATATCACTTTGAAGTGCTTTAGCACACACTTTTCTATTTTTTGGTTTTTTTCCTTTTATTTTTTTAGAGACCAGGTCTCACTGTGCTTCCCAAGCTGGTCTCCAACCTCTGACCTCGAGATAATCACCCACGTCAGCATTCCAATGCACTGGTATCCCTGACTTGAACCACAGTGCCCATCTGACTGTAACACTCTTGGCCCTGCTTATCCTGCTCTCTCTTTCACTTAAACAATGAGAAGAAGAACATGATTGCAGTCCACTAAGGCAGGGATCCCCAACCCCTGGGCCACAGACTGGTTCTGTTAGAAACCAGGCCGCACAGCAGGAGGTGGGTGGCAGGTGAGTGAGCAAAGCTTCCTTTGTATTTATAGCTGCTCCTCATTGTTAGGGTACGGCAGACAAGGTGAGGGTCGAGAGACGAGGGGAGGCGCACAACACTGCCGGGGCTGGCAAGCCGGAGGTGCGTGCTGGGAACCCAGAGATCCGAGTAGATGCAAAGAATTGCGACACACAAAAAGGTTAAGAAAGGAAAGTTTATTTAAAAGTAAATTAGAAGCCAGGCTCGGTGGCTCAGCCTGTAATCCCGCGCTTTGGGAGGCTGAGGTGAGTGGATTGCCTGAGCCCGCGGGTTCGAGACCCGCCCGGGCAACTTGGCGAGACCTCATCTCTACAATAAATCAAAAATCAGCTGGGCGTGGTAGCATGCGCCTGTAGTTCCAGCTGCTTGGAAGGCTGATGCAGAAGGATCACCAGAGCCCAGCAGGTCGAGGCTGCGGTAGCCGGGAACAGCCACTGCACTCCAGTCTGGGCACAGAGTGAGACTCCAACTCAAAAAAAAAAAAAGAAAAGTAAATTAGAGAGAGAGAAGGGAAAAAGAGAGAAGATTCACCTCCCCAAGGTGGGGACGGGGGCCAAAGCCAGGAAGCATGGCAGACAGCTATAGCTCAAAGAGCACATGGCCACACCAGAGTCTAGCAAGGTAATGGCTGCTGGTTGCTTGTGGTTGAGTCCTTTTAACCATTCCCCTTGATGGAGGAAGATCAATAGGGTGATTGGGTGGTGGTCTGCTTCCACGTCATCACAAAGGGGCAGACAAGCGCAGGTACTGATGATGTCAGGTGATGGACAGCAGGCAGATGGGTGGGTTAGTCCCATGATTGCTGTCATGGTGGGGCTTATCTGTGTCATGTAGTTCACAGAGGGCTGATTAGGTTAACCCTGGGTGGGGGGTGGTGATTCCTGCAAGAGAATTGTTAGACATTTGCAATTCACAAACTCAGACATTTGCAACTCACAAACTCTTATGACTTTGGCCTTGACAAGGAATCAAAAGTTTACTAGAGATTATTATGCTGCGCCACAAATGGTTGGGCAGTCCTGGTCTTGCATCTGAAGGAGATTTACCTAGGGGGGATGGGATAGGCTGCTGTTTGTCCTGCAGTAGAATGTCTGAATGCTTTCTAAATGGTTACGCTGAGGCAAAAAGGACTAAAGAATAAGCTAAGTTTCTCCTAGGTTTCTTTTTTCCTTTTTTTTTTTTTGAGTTGGAGTCCCACTCGATCGCCCAGACTGGAGTGCAGTGGCCGCTCCCGGCCACCGCAGCCTCAACCTGCTGGGCTCCGGTGATCCCTCCGCCTCAGCCTTCCGAGTAGCCGGAATTACAGGCGCGCGCTACCACGCCCGGCTAATTTTTTTGATTTATTGTAGAGATGAGGTTTCGCCTACCCACGCGGGTCTCGAACTCGCAGGCTCAGGCAATCCACTCACCTCAGCCTCCCAAGGCGCGGGATTACAGGCTGAGCCACCGAGCCCGGCTTCTCCTAGGTTTCTGTAGGTACCTTTCACACCGCACCTGGCCTAATTTCTTCTTGTTGAATGCAAGGTTGTACTCCCAGAGTCGGACCAGCTGTGTGGACACACCGGTGCCCAAATAGAGAGAAGATGGACTTTGATGAATAATATTGCCCAAGAGGGTCAAAAATTTGAAGCTGCCTATTCTGGCTGTATGTTGTGAAAAGTACAGTGGCTGAAAACACGACCCCCTGATCCTTTGTAACTGCTGTATGTTCCCTCCTGCCAGCATCCTGATCCACAGAAAGCTTTGAGCAGCTTCGTTAAACAAGGTCAGGAATCTTGGCTGGAATTCTTGGCTTCTCGGTGCTTGTCTTGGGAGAGGCCAGGACTCAAAGCCCAATCGGGACTCTAGAAAACAAGTGTCAGAGCCCCTGAATCTTGCTGGGCTCAGCCCAGGATGTTTTGTGAGAAATTTCCTCCAGCTTAGTGACCATATTAAGGGAGGGAGAAAGGCACATGGCAGTTAGGTCAGTTTAAACTTGAATTTGTAATTTTGTGTGGAACTCTCAAAAGGGTAGGCCCCACTAAGGAGACTATGTTCTGACCCAGTATTTCCAAATAGGGACTGGAGGGGGTTCTATGTCAAGTAACTTTGGGAAATGCCTCACTGTAGGTTCCCATCTGAGATATGGATACACTTGCTTGTTAAAAACCACCGAAGAAGCCGGGCTCGGTGGCTCAGCCTGTAATCCCGCGCCTTGTGGGGCTGAGGTGAGTGGATTGCCTGAGCCCACGGGTTCGAGACCCGCCTGGGCAACTTGGCGAGACCTCATCTCTACAATAAATCAAAAATTAGCCGGGCGTGGTAATGCGCACCTGTAGTTCCGGCTACTTGGAAGGCTGAGGCGGAAGGATCGCCGGAGCCCAGCAGGGCGAGGCTGCGGTGGCCGGGAGCGGCCACTGCACTCCAGTCTGGGCGACAGAGTGAGACTCCAACTCAAAAAAATAAAAAAATAAAAATAAATAAATTTTAAAAACCACCGAAGAGCCCTGCAGTGAAGACCTCTAGATAGCCACTTGTCCCAGGCCTCCCTAACCATAAAAAACCCTCCCTCTTAGACCATAAAGTTTGTGGGGTGGGGAACATACAGCTTTTTAACACCCGCTAGAACCAGGGCTTTATGGAGCAACACACTGGGAACTGTAACATCTAAGTCGGTCTAGATGCATGCGCGTCCTGTCTCAGCTCTACCAGGGCTAACAGATGGCTCTGAGCAAGTCACTTTACCTTTCTGGGCCTCCATTTTCTTACCAAAGAAAAAATGATGATTTCTAAGATGTAGCTTAGATCTTGAATATGGTCAAGATCAAGGAATTGATATAAAAATGCCTTGAGCTTCGGTGCTACCAAAATGTCGGATGAGTGTTGTAAGATTGCCTTCCCTGGGCACCGTGGCTCACGCCTATAATGCCAGCACTTTGGGAGGCTGAGGTGAGAGGATTGCCTGAGCCCACGGGTTCGAGACGAACCTGGGCACCTTGGCGAGGCCTCATCTCTACAATAAAAAAATTAGCCGGACATGGTGGCGCGTGCCTGTAGTTCCAACTACTTGAAAGGCTGAGACAGAAGGATTGCTTGAGCCCCGCAGGTCAAGGCTGCTGTGGTCATGGTCGGGAGCGTGCCACTGCCCTCCAGCCTGGGTGACAGAGTGAGACTCCAACTCAAAAACAGCAACAACAAAAAAAAGAGTTCCTTCCAAGACAGACTGGTGCCCATTCCTTAAAGAAAATCTGAAATCTTGACTTCTCTGCTGTGCTTAGCTATTTAGTGACTCAATGAATAAAAAATAATAATGCATGAGGACTATAGAGCTATATATAAAAAGTATATAACGAGCCGGGCTCGGTGGCTCAGCCTGTAATCCTGCACCTTTGGGAGGCTGAGGTGAGTGGATTGCCTAAGCCCGTGGGTTCGAGACCCGCCTGGGCAAGCGAGACCTCATCTCTACAATAAATCAAAAAAATTAGCCGGGCGTGGTAGCGCGCGCCTGTAGTTCCAGCTACTTGGAAGGGTGAGGCGGAAGGATCGCCGGAGCCCAGCAGGTCGAGGCTGCGGTGGCCGGGAGCGGCCACTGCACTCCAGTCTGGGCGACAGAGTGGGACTCCAACTCAAAAAAAAAAAAAAAAAGTATATAACAGCATATAAGGCTGGGAATACTTAAATACATAACTCCAGACACGTCTTGTATGTCTTCACTGATTCGTTAGGACCATTCTAAAAGAAACTGTTGTCATCTTTATTCTACTCTTGAGGAAACTGAGGCACAGGGGGTTAAGTCAGTTGCTGACGCTCATGCAGCTCCAAGAGCAAAGGAACTGGGTTCAGAGCCAAGTTTGTCTGATATCAAAGCCCCGTCCTTAAACATTGCATTTGCTGCCATGCTGAATGAATATGTTTAGAAAAGGAAAATATCTTCATTGAGGCATAATGGACATATATCAAACTTTTTTTTTTTTTTTTTACTTTTTGTTTTTGTAGAGACAAGGTCTCCATTTGCTGCCTAGGCTAGTCTCAAACTCCTGGGCTCAAACGATCCTCCTGCCTTGGCCTCCCAAAGTGCTGGGATTACAGGCATGAGCCCCTCACCTGGCCCTAACACGTATTTAAATTGTACAATGTGATCATCTCGACGTGGGAAAATACCTGTGAAACCATCAAAGTCTCTAACTCATTCTGTTTTCTTACTTTGCATCTGGGCCACCTGACTCCTTGGTCTTAGATGATATCTTCATGACATTTTGTGCACAAAGCCATCCCCAGGAATTGTGTGATTTTCTGAAAGTCCATTTGCCGAAGTGGGACAAAGGGAAAAATTGAGCAGGGAAAAATTTCAGAGGCAAGAATGAGACCTTGTGTCATCCAGGAGGGGAGATGTGAACCCTGTCAGCTTAAAAAGCCATTTGGTTCTCTCTCGGTCACTTAAATCACTCACGTTTAATAGCCTTTCTGGAAATGTGTCACGTGGTAACACAGGCCTGTCTTAGTTCCCTGCTCACCCCCTGTGGGCCCTGTGCCTTTTCCTCTTGATGTGCTTTTTAATCCAGAAGACTATTCTTTGGACCAGAAAACTCAGGGCCATCAATTTCATCTTCCCTGTGCCCTGGGGGGTATAGTCAGTCTCTTCAAAAGTTTTCATTCTGACGTCAGGCTTTCAAATTCTGCTACCCTTTGACTATTCAGAAATTAAAACCTGGAGCTAAAAGGAGCCTCCGGGGTAAGGGCCTTGATGTCTCTCCATTTTTCTTCCTTCTGGAGAAGGGTAGGAGGGACTGAGTTCATGGCTGCTGCCCAGGTGGTGTTTTAAGGGAGACTGGGCCAGTTTGTGTCCAGAGACTGGTTTCTTAAGAGAGCTGGTCCTTCCTGCTAGCTGGATACTTGGTATTTTTCAAACCAGCCTACTTCCCTCCTAAATTGTTTACTTTGGATTTGATGTTTTGTTTTTGTTTTTTTTGAGTTGGAGTCTCACTCTGTCGCCCAGACTAGAGTGCAGTGGCCGCTCCCGGCCACCACAGCCTCGACCTGCTGGGGCTCCAGCAATCCTTCCGCCTCAGCCTTCCAAGTAGTTGGAACTACAGGCGTGAGCTACCACACCCGGCTAATTTTTTGATTTATTGTAGAGATGAGGTCTCGCCAAGTTGCCCAGGCGGGTCTCGAACCTGCGGACTCAGGCAATCCACTCACCTCAGCCTCCCAAAGCACGGGATTACAGGCTGAGCCACCGAGCCTGGCTTGGATTTGACTTTTAAGCACCCAGAGCCCACCTCTGTGAGTGAACAAAGCGTTTGTCTGAGAAGTCCCTCAAACTGGGGGCTGGGAGAAACACTTTCTCGTCACTGTGTATATCTTGTACTGTTTGAATTTTTGCCGCAACCATGTACCTTCTTTTTGTTTTAATGAAGTTTGGCATAACAGTCATTGAGGCATAACAGACATACATCAAACTACACTTTTTTTTTCTCATAGAGACAAGGTCTCCATTTGCTGCCTAGGCTGGTCTCAAATGGGCTCAGATGATCCTCCTGCCTCAGCCTCCCAAAGTGCTGGTATTACAGGTGTGAGCCCCCGCGCCCGACCCTAACACATATTTAAAGCCTACAATTTGACCATCTTGACATGGGAAAATACCTGTGAAACCATCAGTCTCTAACTAGTTCTGTATCCACAGCCAACACATGCGTCTCCCCAAGCCCTCTGAGACCCCCCGCCACTCAGTGTCCCTTCTTTTGAAGCTGTTGGTCACACCATGCCATGGTACAGTCCCCAGGTGACCCGGCATGCAGTTTGTCACAGGGTATCCCTAGGCTCTTGGAAAACCACCTTAGGAATCTTGAGGGGCCCTTTAAAGGAGAGGCAGGTGTTTTTGTTAGTTTCTTTACCCCCAGACTCTCAGCTGGGGTGTTCTAGGTGGTGAGGGCAACACGGGGCATCTGTCCTGGCCTCGAAGAGCTTGCAGAAACTGGGAGCTGTGACTTGTTGTTCGCTGGTAAGCTAGGCCACAGGGCACGCTCGGCATGGGTGGAAGATTTCACTTCCTCTTAGGCACCAAGACAGGAAGACTGGGCAGGAAGAGTCCCGTGGATGGAACTTTCAACAGGAACCGAAGCCGAAAATCATGCCGAGGGGGGCACGGCCTTCAGGGCTGGTGGGTTTAGCAGTAGACGCCAGACCAAACATCGGTGCAGGATTTCACCTGCCGTGCTTCTGGGGTGCCCACGCCTCCTCCTTCCTCTTTCTCTTGGCATTTGAAGAACTTCACAGTTGGCTTTGAACTCCTGAGAAGGCTCCGTGTTGTATCCCAGGAGTGTAGACATGTCAGCAAACACAGACAAAAGTTTCCAAGGCTCCGTTGCTTTTCAGATGTGGAGTTATAAAAGTTTCATCTCAAACACAGCCGTCGTATTGATGTCCCTGGATCCCATGCAGAGGCAATTAATTATTTGCAATCCGAATATAAAAGGTAGTGCCAGGCCAGATGCAATGGCTCACGCCTATAATCCTAGCACTTTGGGAGACCGAGGCAAGAGGTTGCCTGAGGTCAGGAGTTCGAGACCAGTCTGGATAACATAGCGAAACCCTGTCTTCACAAAATTTAAAAAATGAACTGGGCACGGCGGTGTGTGCCTGTAGTCCCAGCTACACGGGAGACTGAGTTGGAAGGAACGCCTGAGCCCAGGAGGTTGAGACTGCCGTGAGCTATGATTATGCCACTGCACTCCAGCTTGGGTGACAGTGACTCTGTCTCTTAAAAAAAGAAAAAGAAAAAGGTGGTAACGCCAGCTTAAGGGAATAGACGCCTTTCTTCGTGCTGAGGCTGTGGTGATGAACAGTCTGGATAGCTTTGTGTAGGCTCGAGAGATTTGTAGACAGACTTAATTCACAGCACTCCTCACGCCTGCTGTGATGACATCAAGCCCTGTGTCCTCTGTGATTTGTCACGGTGTGAACACACCCCAGGAGGATTCTAAGTGCGCCTGTTCCATGGCATAGTTGTGATTTATTCAGAAATGGGTGAAGGTATATTTAGAGTTGGACTTTTGCACACTCGTGTGTCAGTTGAAATGGGAAGAAAAAAGTGTCCAATGTCTATGAAAATCCAGACACATTGCTTCAAGTCTATCATGACATTACCCTCCAGTTTGGGCCAAAAAGAAATAGGCTTGGTCTCAGATCACTAAGATTTTCCTTTCAGGACTGCTCTTTACAAAAATACATTTAAAAAAAAATTTCATAGTTGTACGATTCAGTAGTTCCCCTCACCCCCCCCACCACCCCAAGATTCAGTTTTAACAGCATAAAGTGTGCAGATCCCTTGTTTCTAAGGTGGCTGTGGTCTACAGACAGAGAAGATATGCTTGGATCAGATTCTGGGTGAATTTGTGGGTTTTCTGCAAAACTTGACTTGTATATTTATTTAGTGTCTTTTTTTCTCTCTCTCTTTTTGAGCTGAGGTCTCACTCTCTTGCCCAGGCTGGAATGCAGTGGCATGATCATGGCTCACCGAAGCCTCGACTTCTTGGGCTCAGACCATCCTCCTGCCTCAGCCTCCTAGCTGGGACTGTAGGCACACACCACTAAGCTTGGCTAATTTTTTAATTTTTTTGTAGAGACGAAGTCTCACCTTGTTGCCTAAGTCTGGTCTTGAACTCCTCCTGCCTCGGCCTCCCAAAGTGCTGGGAGTACAGGCATGAGCCACCTCGCTCAGCCTGAGTGTCTTTATTTGTTACTTGTTTAATGTGTTGTATTCATAAGACACTGGAGTGAGGAATCAGGCAATAGGAATGGGATAAATGAAGGAATTCTGAATTAGTGGTATTGAAAGGTCTGTAAGTTTGTGGACTTGAATCCCTTACCTCCTTCTAGGTCATGCCTGTTCTGTTTTGAAAGCATTGCTAATTCAAGCTTCCTTCAACGTATCCTTGATACATTAATAGGTATACAAGGGGGGACCCAAGAAACTTGGAATTATTTTTAGAGGACGGGCACCTTATAGCACAGGCTTTCCCCGCTGGGTCAGTGTTCTAGAAACCCAGTGGCATCAGAGTACCAGCCAGCGTTGTTGTGAGAGGCTGCATTGTGGAAAAAACGTTGAGTTATGAGCAGGTGACTGGTTCTTCCACCACGACCACGCACCTGCCCACACCTCGCTGAGTGTTCAGCAGTTTTTGATCAAAAACGGCTTGACCCCCATGCCCCACCCCTCCCTATTCACTCAATCTCACCCCAAGTGACTTTTTTGTTTGTTTGTTTCCCCGGATGAAACCATTTCCTCAAAGGGAAATGTTTTGCCGATGTGGTAGAGGTGAAGCCAAAAACAGCAGAAGCACTCAAAGGCATCAAAATGGACGAGTTCAAAACTGTTGGGAGCAGTAAGAAAAGCATCTTGATAGGTGTATTGCACCAAATGGAGAGCACTTAGAAAGTGACTGAAGTTTAAACATTTGAGAAAAAATACACCATTTTTTAATAAATAAATTGGGGATATTTGGGGGTCCCCCCTTGTAGAGCTTGAGTTTTGCCAAATAAAAAGATTTCTGGGGATTGGTTGCCCTATAGTGTGAATGCATTCAACACTACTGAATTATAACTTCAAGATGGTTGGGATAGTACATTTTAGGTTATGTATGTTTTACCACAAGTTTGAAAAATATACCTGATACCTTACAAACCGCGGAAAGCAGTTTGGTAGCCAAAACCTTCTTAGGGAGGGAATTCTTCATGCCTGTGTTAATTCTCTTCTCGTAAAATTTTACGTCACAGCCTCTCTGGGTGAAAGAAATAAAGGAGTGTTTAACACCCCCTGTAAAATGTACTTCATAAGCACAGACAGGCTTATGTTCTCCAAACCACTTTCTTCTCAAGAAAAGAAGGGATGGGGTGGTTCCTGAGAGATTCTGAGACTCCACCATGTGAGGCCAAATCGTCTTTCCTCTAGACCTGCCCCCCGAACGAGGCCACGGAGTGAACCCCCCTGCCCTAACGGTGCTCCCTGGAGAAAACCAGGACATCCAGTGTGAAAGCCAGAAGCAAACACCACTGAACCCACTGCCAAGTGGGAGCACGGCCAGCTTCCGGTCAGGGGAGTTCAGCTGTGGGTCGAGACTGCCCCCTCCTCCGTCCCCTCTCACCTCCTTACTCTCCTTCCAGAGACCACAGAAGATTCCTGGCAGGTCCTGCTAAGGGTGTGCACTCTGACTTTCTAGAACGTTCCACCCTTGACTGAGAGCTTGGGATCCTCCTACTGGTCACCCAGACAGAATGCAATGGCTTGAAGAGATTCTTGGGGTCATTAATTTGTAGTTGCTTTGGAGTGGAAGTAGAGGTTACCCCAGGAGGAAGTGGTGTCACACTGTGCCCCAGACAGGGCTCAGCAGGCCGTCTGCTTGGGTTTGAATTCAGACACCACCCGCTAGCTCTGTGACCTCAGGTGATCTGTGTAGGCTTGGAGCCTCAGTCTCTCCAGATACAAAATGGGGATCGTTGACACTTTTCTTGAGTTCCTTGTGATTATAATGGTCGCATTGCACACAAGCCTGTGAATCAATCCCCAGGTTGGTGACAAGGTCAGAGGTCTGTTCTCTTCCTCCGTAGGGCCATCCCCCGGGAGGGGGCCAACACACCTTCAGATGGGGCGTCATTCATCCCACCAAACTTCACAGAGTCACGCCCTGCCTTGTTTCTGTCGTAGCCCCCACGCGTTGCATGACATTTGGCGGATTTTTTGCTTCGTTTTGTTATTCTTTCTTCCATACAACCAGCATCAGAAGCAGGGAGTGATGGCCTCGTGGTCCAGTGCACAGGGCCTAGGGTCAGACTGCCTGGTTTAAAGCCCAGCCCCAGTGTGAGAACAGCAGCTTTTCGTGCGGGGATGATCATAGCAAGAACATTTGCCTCCCGGGGTTGAGCGGATGAACTGCAGGAGTGTGTGTGTTACCAGACACTTGTAAAGACCTTACCGGATGCAGGGCAGTGCCCTATGATAGGCATTTGCTTCTCACCACACTCCCATGAGACAGGTACGGTTATTTTATTGGCCGGTTCACTTAAGTTGCCTGAGGCACATTACCCCTGAATCGGGACTCTTAGTCACCAAGCACAGGGCGGGCATCTCATCCATGCCAGTTGTTGTGTGGCTGTTCAGTGAGCTTACTGTGGCGAAGCCCTGGCAGCCAGCACATAGCTGGTGCTCAATAAATGCTGCACTGAATCCAGGGAGACCCTATATGTGAAGGCTGCCCATCCACTCAAGGATGGCAGAATTCCAATGACATCCCACCAAGTGTCTCCCCACAACGCCGTGAGTCTTCCTTTCTTGCAGACTCTCAATTCTAGCTGCCCCCGTTAGAATCAAAGATTACTGGGCCCACCCAAGATGCACGAAGTCAGAATCTCTAGGGTGGGCTCAGGCATCTCTGGCTTTTTGAACTTCCCTGCTGATGCCGTGTGCTGCCGAGGCTGTCAATGGCTAATTTAGAACAACACCCGGGTGTCATTTCTGCCCAGACCTCCTGCTTCCTGTTCTGAAACCCCGGACTCTGAACAAAGAGCTGGGGTCTGTTTGGAAGAATGAGTTCTCCAGAGTTCAAGAGCGTCCAAGAGCGCAGTGGCCAACCTGGGTTATCCTTATTGCTGTGGACTCTTCCGGAGGCACGTCAGCCAAGTGGCTGGACAGGACTGCTTGGGGTGTGTCTTGGAAGAGAGGGAACAGCCAAAAGCAGTGTCTGGGTTCAACCCTGTGAGCCAGGTCAGGGAGTTGGTTCCCCTGGTCGTCACCTGAGCCCTCATCATTGCATTGTAATGTAAGTCCAGGGCAGAGTCTTTTTTTTTTTTTTTGAATTGGAGTCTCACTCTGTTGCCCAGGTTGGAGTGCAGTGGCATGCTCATGGCTACCCAGTGTTGACCCGCTGGACTCCAGCGATCCTTCCACCTCAGCCTTCCAAGTAGCCAGAACTATAGGCGCATGCTACCACACCCGGTTAATTTTTTATTTATTGCAGAGACAAGGTCTCACCAAGTTGTCCACTCACCTCGGCCTCCCAAAGTGCTGGGATTACAGGCTGAGCCACCAAGCCCAGCCTTTTTTTTTTTTTAAATTAGACGTAGTCTTACTCTGTTGCCCAGGCTGGAGTGCAGTGGCACAATCAGAGCTCAATGCATCCTTGAACTCCTGGGCTCAAGGGATCCTCTTGTCTCAACCTCCTGAGACACTGGGGCCACTGGAGTGCACCACCATGCCCGGCTAATTTTATGAAATGACTTCTTGTAGAAACGGGGTCTCCCTATCTTGTCCATGCTGGTCTCAAACTCCTGGCCTCAAGTGATCCTCCCGCCTCGGCCTCTCAAAGTGCTGGGATTCCAGACGTGAGCTCACTGGGATTAACAGTGATCCTGGGTTGTTAGCACTATGATTCGATACTCAGGTCCCTAGATGGCAGAATTTTATTTTTTGCATTTGTTCTGTTCTATTTTTTTCCTTCGCTGTCTGTTGGAGGAAGTGAAAGTCTTGAAGATCATCAACTGCCAAGAGGAGTTGTGTGGGTTTTTTTGTTTAGTGTTGTGTTGTTGTTTTAGTTCTACTAAAAAGGCCATGAGCTCTTAGGTGGGATGCATTTGTGATAGACGTAGGAATCCACCTGGCACGATGTCCCCCCAGAGTAACTCAGCCTCTTCCCCGGTGAACGCCAGGGTGTTCTCAGACAGTGACAGCTGGGAGCCCTCCTACCCAGAGAAGGAAACACGGAATGAGGACGTTACCAAGGGGCTGGCGCGTGGAAGGGAAATGCCGTGGATATGTGCCAGGAAGTAACAAGCAGTAAGTCCTCATGGTGTGTCAAGAACTGAGTTGCCTCTCGTAAAACTGTCTTAATTAATCTCCATCACAATTCCAGAAGGTTAGAGGTGTTATGCCCATTTTACAGAAAAGCTGAAGCCTTGAGAAGCGAAGCTACGTGGTCCTGGTGCCACAACAGTTCTGGAAGCCATGATGCCCGGCCAAGTCTCTGGCTCCGAAGCTGTCCTATGTCCCAACCGTGATCCGGGGTAGTTAACACTGTGATTCCATGTCCAGGTCCCCAGGTGGCAACCAGCAAGGCCAGTGCCATTCAGAGAAACTCAGAGAAGTTGCCCTTGGTCTAAAACCCAGCAGGGGCTGGGCTCGGTGGCTCAACCTGTCATCCCAGCACTTTGGGAGGCTGAGGCTAGTGGATTGCCTGAGTCCGCAGGTTCGAGACCCACCCCAGCAACTTTCCAATAAATCAAAAAAAAAATTAGCCAGGCGTGGTAACATGCCTGTAGTTCCGGCTACTTGGAAGGCTGAGATGGAAGGATCGTCGGAGCCAAGCAGGTCGAGGCTGCGGTGGCTGGGAGCGTGCCACTGCACTCCAGTCTGGGCGACAGAGTGAGACTCCAACTCAAAAAATAAATAAATAAACAAAACCCAGCAGGGGCTGTGGAAGTGAGCAGCCCAACTCTCTCCCTGTGCCTGTTTAAAAAGTGTCAGGTCCAGAGGGTGTTTTGTCGTTGTTGTTTTGTTTTTGTAGAGACAGAGTCTCACTTTGTCACCCAGGCTGGAGTGCGGTGGTGCAATCACAGCTCACTGCACCTTGAACTCCTGGGCTCGAGTGATTTTTCCACCTCAGCCTCCTGAGTAGCTGGGACTAGAGGCACGCACCACCATGCCTGGCTAATCTTTAATTTTTTTTTTTTCTGTAGAGACAGGGTCTCACTATGTTGCCCAGGTTGGTCTCCAACTCCTAGCCTCAAATGGTCTTCATCCTTCAGCCTCCCAACATGCAGGATTTCAGGGGTGAGCCACCATGCTTGGCCCAGAGTGATGTTCTTTTTTTTTTTTTTCTTTTTTTTTTTTTTTGAGTTGGAGTCTCACTCTGTCGCCCAGACTGGAGTGCAGTGGCTGCTCCCGGCCACCGCAGCCTCGACCTGCTGGGCTCCGGCAATTCTTCCGCCTCAGCCTTCCAAGTAGCTGGAACTACAGGCGCGCGCTACCACGCCCGGCTGATTTTTTGATTTATTGTAGAGATGAGGTCTCGTTTGCCCAGGCGGGTCTCGAACCCGCGGGCTCAGGCAATCCACTCACCTCAGCCTCCCAAGGTGCGGGATTACAGGCTGAGCCACTGAGCCTGGCTTAGGAAATGGTTTTTGAGGACTTTTTTTTTTGTTGGCTACACGCTAAAGATTTCAACAGTCCTTAATTACACGTCAGTGTTCACCCCGGTGCTGTGAGCTGGGTCGCCAAATAAGTTAACAGTAACTTCAGTAGCAAGGTAACCAAGCTTGCAAATGATTTAATTTCTAACAGTATAGAGAATGCATTCAAAATTTTCTGTATAGTGACATCACTTTCACTTGCCGTCGTCATGATTTCCTGGGTGAAGAAAAAGAGAGTGGCATTATGATTGGCAATTATGGTGGGAATCTTACCTGAACCTGACCCAAGATGTGAATATCACGAGTCGTGGCTGTTGGAAACTGTTTATATGAAACTCATCCTGCAAGAAGATGTGTTACTAGAGCCTGTGTTGATTCTGAGGTCGAACCAGAATGATCTAGTCCCCAAGGCAGGGGCGTATGATAGAATAAAAGGCCCTTGTACTTCTAAACTTCTGCCATTAAAGAACTGCAGTTTTAAAGGCATACGTCTTTAGACCCTATTTCGGATTGGAATGTAGATAATCAAGAAGGCCTCTGTATCCTTGTCTTCTCCGTAGTGAATGACTTCTGCTAGGTCCTTGCCCAATTAGGAAGGTAGCAGAGGCAGAGAGAGAGGTCTGCAGGTATTTGTCCTTCCTCAGGACCCTCTGTCAGTCAGTTCAGAGAGGAATGAGGTGGGAACCAGCAGCTCTTAAGAATCTCTAATAGGCAGGGCGTGGTGGCTCAGCCTGTCATCCCAGCACTTTGGGAGGTCGAGGTGAGAGGATTGCCTGAGCCCG
>CAUYQG010103430.1:0-49596 GCA_963574415.1 Tarsius wallacei
GACCAAAAACAACATGACCCTGGTGTCCCATCCTACCTATTCACCCAATCTCACACCAAGCAACATTTTTTTCCCCTCAGATTAAAAAACGTTTTGCCAGTATGGAAGAGGCGAAACAAACAAACAAACAAACAAAAACAAAAGAAGCACTAAGAGACATCAAAATTGACGAGTTCAAAAACTGATTGATGCAGTGGGAAAAGTGTCTTGATAGTTGAATCACATCAAACAGAGAGTACTTTGAAGATGACTGAAGTTTAAACATTTAAGAATAAATATCCATTTTTCATATGTAAATTCTAGGGTTTTTGGGTCCCCCTGTTATATGTGGTTCTTACTATGTAAGGCAATTTATTTGTATAATCTATCAAATCTCCACAACAAATCAATGAGTTAGACAGTCTTTTAGCAAAAGTAAGATGATTAAAGTTTGTAATTTGCCCAGTTAGTGGCAGAGCTGAATTCAAACCAGGTCTGAATAGCTTCAACATGTGTTATTTTATAAGAGGCTCTTTAACTCACATGTGTATCTAATAGCATTTTCATATACTTTGAACTGGTTTAAAGTTCTCTTTCAACTTGATGGTTATGTGTTCTGTGGATTTCGGAGTATATATAAGAAGAGTAAGCGAAACAGCTCTGTGTTGAAAGATGTTTATAATCTAGATGGGAAAACAGTACATGAACATGTGTAATGTATTTAAATTAATAAGTGCAGTAAAAATTTAAAGGTACATGCATGTTTTTTTTTGTTCAGTTTTGAAGTCTGGAGGGTAAATTACATTCTGTTACTTCAGGTTATCACTAGAATTCACTGTAACAGGTGTTGTAATCATGTGTTATATTTCCTCCAAGTTTGTTCATTCCTATAGAAGTTGTTTGGCTTTTCTGGGTCATTAATATTTCTACATAAATTTTATAATAAATTTAATAATTTATAAAAGATGCCTGATGTAATTATAGTTGTAATTGTTTGGAATTTATAGAGCAGTTTAAATTTAAATGATATTTTTAAAATATTGAGTCTGTGAATTAATAAATACAATTTATCTCATCATTTATTTAAAGCATCTTTTAGATGTCTTAGCAATTTTCAATGGTCTTTGTGAAGTCTTGCACATTTTTTATCCCTTAGTATTCCATGTTTTTTGACATTATTGTAAAATATTTGCTTTCATTTTATATTATGACTTTACCTTGTCAATATGCAAAACTGTAATTGACTTTTTAGGATTAGTAAAGAATTTGATAACTTTTTAAGTGCCTTCAATCCTGGTTATTAGAAACTGAATATTGTTTGAAACTCACTGACACATGGTACCTCATAATTAGCTAGCTTTTTATAATATAAAAATATTTCATATTTATTTCATTATTTCAACAAACTATACTAATGGAAGATATTTATTAAACACTTATAAAATATAATTGAGTCTTATACCTTAAATTTGTTTCTTACAACCTTATTAAATTCACTTAAAATTCTAGTAGTTGTTTTGCAGATTCCTTAGGATTTACTACCTAGAAAACATCTAACTTTTCTTGCAGTGAGTAGGACAACTAGCACAAGAGAATAGAAATATGAGAATAAGCATCCATGCCTTGGTCTCAGTTTTAAGAGAAACTGCTAAAAATTTAACAATATGATTTTTTGTTTTTATTTTTTGGTAGATGCACAATATGAGGAAGATAAGTTACATTCCATTTATAGTTTCTTGAGAAATATTTGTGTCATAAGAGAATGGTGACTTTTGTGAAATCTTTGAAAATCTCCTATTGACAAGATCATAAAGTTTTCTTTAAATTTTATTGTGTAATATGATAAATTATGTTAAATGATAGTTGAATATTTAACTCACATTATTTCACTGGGTTAAATTCCATATAGTCATAGTATATGAATGTGTTTACACATTGTTGGATCTGAGTCCGTAAAATTGTATTATAGTTTTAGCAATGTTCGTGAGAAATATAGATTTTTTGTTAATGTCTTTTCTACATGTTATGCTGACTTTTAAAAAAATAATTATAATGTATTCTCTCTTCCTGTATTTTGCCAAGAAGTTTGTTTAGATTGGTGTTAAATGTTTAAAAAATATTCTATAGTATGCACCAGCGAAGTATGTGGAATTAGAGTTACCACTGTGAAGAGTATTTTGATGATGAACTCAATTTATTTAATTGACATAGAATCATTCAAATCTTTATTCCAATTTTGTTAGCTATAAATTAAAAAACAATATGTCCATTCCATATAAGCTGTCAAATGTGTGACCATAAGGTTGTTTACTATATTCACTTATTATGCTTTGGATGTTTTTAAGACCTATAACATCCTTTTTATTCCTAATATTTATGAAAAACATTCTCCTTTTTTCTTAATCAACCTAGCTAAGAATGTGTCTTTTTTTTTTTGAGTTGGATTCTCACTCTGTCACCCAGCCTGGAGTGCAGTGGCATGCTCACAGCCACTGCAGCATCAACCTTGTAAGCTCAGGCTATCCTTCTGCTTCAGTCTTCCAAGTAGCTGGAACTACAAGTGTGCATTAACGCCTGACTAATTTTTGATTTATTGTAGAGATAAAATCTCTCCAAGTTGCCCAGGTTGGTCTCAAACCCATGGGCTTAGGCAATCCTCTCACCTCGGCCTCCCAAATTGCTGGGATTATAGGCATGAGCCACTGCACCTGGTCTGGATCTGTCATTTAAAAAATCTTTTCAAGAATCAGGTTTTTATTAGTTTAATGTTATCTATTTTTTATATTTTTGTTTTATTTCTGTTCTTATCTTGTTTCCTTTTTTCTTATTTTGCTCTTGTATTTCTAACAACTATGTAATTAACTTTAGCCATAATTATTCTCTAATTTAAGCACTTAAATGGAAATTTTCTATAAGGTATCTTACTGGCATTTCACAAATATTGTTATACTGTATTTTACTATCATACATTTTGAAATATTTTCTAATTTCTTGTGATTTTTTTTCTTTGTACATATGGATTATGAAGAAGTGTATTGTTTAATTTACAATTTTAAAAATTTTCCCAAATATCACATTATCACTGGTTTTTCGTGTTTAATTCAACTGTAGTAAAAAAAAAAAAAGGAATGCGTAATTTCAAAAGCATTGAATGTATTGTGGCTTTTTCATTATGACCTAACTTATCCTTCTTCTGGTGAATATTCCATGTTACTTAAAAAGAATGTGTGTCCTGACATTTTTCAGGTGTATGTCCTACAGTGTCAGTTAGGACAAGATGAGTGAACTATTCACATTCATATACCTCTTGATTTTCTGTGTAATTGTTCTACCAATTTCCCGAGGAAAAAAGTGTTGCCATGTTCAACTCCATTCATGGATTTATCTAATGTTCCTCTTAATTCTATACATTTTGATTTCATGTAATCTACAGTTCTGTATGTAGATAAGCACATATTTAGGCTTATTGAATCCTTGAGGAAGTAACCTTCTTTCATTATGAAAATAAATTTTCAGTTCCTGTGTCAGTGGTCATATTACTTTTGCTGAAGTCTACTTATTCTGACACTAATATAACTCTAACTCTGATGTGATTGTTTTTTAAAATGGTATATATTTTTCATATTTTAGTATTAAAAACTTTTAAGTGAGAAAACAAGAGTCTTTTATATTAACTGCAATATTTGCTTTTTCAATTGTTCTTTATTCCCTTCTATAGATCCAAGTTTCTATCTAGTGTCTTCTGTGTTCAGTCTGCAAAACATCCTTCAGCACATCTTAAAGCATGCTTGCTACCAACAAGTTTTGTTGGAAAATGACTATTCCACTGTCATTTTTAAAAAGAGTTTCTCTGGATATGGATATTAGGTACTTTCTCCTATTTCCCTTTAAGCACATTAAATAAAGTGTTCAATTTTCTAGTGGCTTGCATTTTTTTCTGCAGAAGTTTAGTCATTATTTTCTCTCATATGCAAAGTTTTTCCTGCCCCTCTCTGGCTGCTTGTAGTATTTCCTCTTTATCACTGCTTTTCTTCAAATTGATTATGATTGCCTGCTTTGGTATGATTTTCTTTGTCCTGCCTTGAGTTTGATGAGCTTCTAGGAGATGTAGGTTCATACTTTGTATTAAATATGAAAACTTTTCAACTTTTTTTCAAATTGTTTTCCTCTAGATCTGCTTGCAAGGACTAGTTTTTTTAAATATGAGACATCTTTTTCTCTATTAAATTTTGATTCTTGCTAGACATTTTGAATCTTAGATTGTTACATATCTGAATTTTACTGATTGAGTTTTTTGCTAGCAAACAAAACCAGAACTAGACAGTAGTTAAAGCAGTACAAACAGATTTTACTCGGCGATTATTACAGTAAGGGAAAAGTACCCTTAATAAAGAGCTGACCTTAATTCTGAATACAACATGGAAAAGTGAGATGTATAACCAAGGAGCAGAGGATGGGAAAGGGAGCGGTCATGGATGACTAAGAAGAAACTTCAGGAATAGGGGTCTTTTAGCTAAATCATCTTGAGAGAATTCTTGCTGAAGGCAGGCCAGGGTGAAGGTATCACCTGGGAGATGACAGAAGGATGAGGATTTGATATTATGGGCAGAGAGTTTTCACTAAACCGTCATTGGAAGATTCTTGCTACAAGGAGACCTTGAAAGGGCTTACAGAAGGGCTTACTGAAAATTAGTCAAGAAACAAGTGCTCTTAGGAAGTTAAATAATTTCAGATTAGCTTGATCATTCTAGGCTTGTTTACCTTACGGCTTGCTTCACTCTCTCCTAACACATGACCTTTCTTCATCTTCTCTGCTGTCCCCAGCGGTCCATGGAGGTATCTCCATCCTGATTGGTTGAGACTCAAACCGTGCATGCGTCACTTGTTTTTCACCTACAGAAACCTGGTAGTTATTTGCCCACCTTCATTCCTATTATTCTTTGTATGTGCACATGAACATGCAGGAAAAGACTCAAAGAATATTTTGAGCTCTTCCCTGCATACCTTCCTCCTCTTTGACACTTTGTCTCTTAAATTTCTTATCTCCTAAGTCCCCAAACTGTAATACTTGTATCAATGAGATAGTTATGGTCTCTTGATTTTTCTACCTTATGAAGAATTTAAACAAATGACATAAGCAGATATCCTAAGTCATCATAAAACTCAACTTGTTTCTTTCCTGTCTCTCAGAAATCATGGTTCTGGGTCTCCTGTTGTTCAAAGTCCAAAACCACTGGTACCAGTTAGACTATATGGACAAAAGTGAAAGTCTCCAGGAATGTTCGTTTGTGCCTTTGTTTTTGTTTTAACTTCCTGGTAGCCCATTAGATCCTATCAAACATATTTCATGGACACTGAAAAAATATTATTGAATTATAATATTTATCATATTTATACCATGTTTTATTATATATAACATCATACAAAATGAACCTGACCTTAATCTGAGTACTGCAAAAGGTATACTGTAACGTCAAGTCATTTTGATTGGCTGTCTGTCAAATGTAAGCTTATCATAGATGCTGAGGAGGTCCTTCAAAGCCCACGCGTTATATAATATTTAGTCCAAATTACTTAAGGAGAGCAGATATGCTTTTAATTTTTTAATGAGAAGTAAAATTTGTTTCCTAATGGCAAGTTATGTGTTTATTTTCAGATGGCAGTTATGTGTGAAGAAAATGTATTGGTTAACAAACACAAAGGAGACTTTGCTTTCAGCATCTATTATTATCACCTTATACATTTATTTAAGGTACAGATTTTATAAATGCCTTACATGCAATTTAGTTTTTCTCAGAAATGCTAATATAATTCATGTAAATGAAAACACACATGCATAACAAGTTGTTTTCTTTTGTCGGAATTGTTCACGGAATTGCTTCCATTCTTCTGAGATCTAATATTCCCTGTACCATTACTGATATCTCGATATCTCAAATGTTGAGATAATCTGAACATAGAGTTCCTTTTGATTTAAAAACGTTCTGTCTATAATGAAAAGGAAATGGGGGAAAATGGTATACATATGAACATGTTTTGCAGACAAGTATCTGAAACATGCAGATCTTTTTTCTTATTTTCCTTTTTTTTTTTTAAGAATTATCAGAGGGCATTGCATATACCTCTCAACTCAAAAATGTGTTTGGTTTTGATAAAGCTTCCGTATAAGAAAATATTTTGACTTTCTCTTAGTTTTTGCCACTAAGTTGTGCTTTTGAGAGTCATTGATAAAATTAGCATCGTTTTCCTTGTACCACACTGTATAGAAACACACACATATATGAGCATGCACACACACACGGGCACACATATGGAGTGCTTTATTCATTAATGATCACCTAGATTACTGTATACTAAATGATATTTGTTTATTGAAGAATAAAAAATAATAAGTAATTATTTTGTTAATTATTGGTCATCACTGCATCAGTCATGCCAGACTATTATTATATTTTTTCAAATTCAACAGTTTATTTTTTTATTAAACACAGTTTAATTTATTAAAACTAAATAGTTTTAGTTTTGGGTTTTTTTTTATTGAGTTGGAGTCTCACTCTGTCGCCCAACTGGAGGGCAGTGGCACGCTCCCAGCCACCACAACCTTGACCTGCTGGGTTCCGGTGATCCCTCCGCCTCAGCCTTCCAAGTAGCCAGAACTATAGGCACACACTACCACGTCCAGCTAATTTTTTGATTTATTGTAGAGATGAGGACTCACCATGTTGCCCGCGGGCTTAGGCAATTCACTCGCCTCGGCCTCCCAAAGTGCTGGGATTACAGGCTGAGCCACCGAGCCCAGCCCTAGTTTTAGTTTTTTATTTAAAATAGTTTAATTTTTTATTATACCTCAATGTCTGTCTGTAATTAAATACTCCATGATTTAAAAAAAAGAAAGAAAGTTATAGTTAATATACCCAAATCTTCCAATATTTTAACTATTTCTTTCTTAAAATGAGTATAATAATCTCAGCAAAATTTTAGTCAAACACAAAAAATGCTCAATAAAACTAACAATGGTATCACAGTGATGAAGCAGCTGAAATTCCTAAATTTTGAGGCAATGTCTAAGAATATGATTCAAAGGCATTGAATATATGCCTTTGAATTTTTTTTTTTTAATCTTCGTCTGCTTATAGCATTTTATTTCATCAACAGTGAGACTGCATTCTCAAATTGTGGTGCTGAATGTTCTTAACCGTATAATGATTACAAGGATGAGACTGAAATTCTCAGATGTATGGGAGCTTCCATTCTGAGATCTAATATTCCCAGTACCATTACTGATGTAAGATGTGCTCTCCCAAATGAGGAATGTACATTTTGCATCATTAATAACATTTATAGCTAAACACAAAAATACAAGCAATTTTTATTTTATATTCTATGTCTATTTTTATTTCTTACCTCTTTTACAAATATCCATAGCCAAGGTGTAATTATTTTATATTTTTCTATATAAGTTTTAGGTATTAGAGGATAATCTACTAATAATAGTTTAGGGCACAGAAATTGATGGCTTTATCTACTACTGATAAGAATTCATATTTATGTCTGAAGTATTAAAAATGAATCCATTTTTAGATAAGCGAGTACATATACAATAAAAAGAAGAAATAGTAATATTTGGTGTTTTTATTTCAGAAGAACAGACAGACTCCTACACAAACTGATTCACTGTCTGGGTAGGGATAACACAGAAAGTATCACAGTGTGCGTTTTTCAAAATGACTTTTATAATACAATATGCTTGATTTACTGTATTGTGAAGAGAACAGCTTACATATATTGAAGTAGCATTAAAAGCCTCAAGTCATTGGCAAGTCACTCTGCACTGCTGTCAGCCCCTGACACATATGTATGCCCCACACATTCATAAAGATATTTCTATTAAATGTCTAAAGTAGAAAAGTAATGCAATGACATCCTGAGAAGTGGGCATGTATGTGTAATTACATGATTGTACAAGTGAGGGAGAAATGGAAAGTAGCAATGTAAGAGAATCAGAGAAATCCTACCTGATTTACCAGAAAAGTTAATATTATAAAAGGTATTGGGGAGGGGGAAGGAAATTATGGTTTTAGCTCTGACATGTAAAGGGTTTGAATTTCATTACTCCTACCCTAATAATAAGGGGAAAAAAACGAGCAAACTAAAAGTCAGTGATGTTGTTGCAGGTTCAGAGAAACCTACTTCCCCAGAGAGATAGTGAATACAGAGTTAGAGCTGTGACCTGCTTATCTGAAAGAGGAGCCACTGGAGAAATGGACAGATTGGAACACAAATGGTCATTCTGAAGATTTCCAGAGGCCGAGTGGGTTGAGGCACAAGAAAAAATCTCCTGGGGGCCAGAGTCCTAAAATTTTCTTAATAATAGTTTTGTGGGTTTTACATCAAGAAGTTCACCATGTTCCACAGTGAAGACCCCAGAAAGAGTGCCTCAAGGTTTTGACAGAAGGAGAAGAGAATTAACCATTTAAAGTACAGCCGGGGATTTCTTTAAAACAGAGGACACTCTCCAGAAAAAAGATTTTAGCAGAGTCTTATCACACCTGACTTATTTACCCAAATCACACCTCCTCTAGTCTTCCCATATAACCCTAGGAGGCCAAGAGTAAGGTAAAAAAAACAGTTGAACAAGGGTCATCGCCCACACAAGCCCATTCAATACCAAAATTCAGTCATAAGATTAACAAATGCCTTCCCTCTCTCACTCTTTAACACCATACCAACAAGGCTAGGACATAATGGTTGTGGGTTTCAGCTGAAAGAGCAACAAGGCAAAAACTCTATTTAAGGAGGAGTTGGTTAGGAAGTCCAAAGATAATAAGAGAGTAAAATTAAGAGCAGTAGACGAATTTGAAGTCTCTGGAGTTAAAGCAAATATTTGACACATCTTGATGCTTAATCTAATTACATAAAAATTTATATAAAGGCCTATTTACCTGAGTTCCTATATCTCTAAACATCATATTGGGTTTTCAATAAAAAATTACAAAGTTTATTAGCCTACAAGAATAATCATAGTCTGAAGAGACAGTGCCACTATCAGAACTAGACTGTACCGTGACACAGGTTTTAGGATTATCAGAAGAAAATTTAAAATGATTATTGATGTTTAAATGGCTCAAATGTGGCAAAGTGGAGAACATGCAAGGAAAGATAGGCAACGTAATATGAGAAATGTAAACTCTGAAAAAACAAATCAAATGGAAATTCAACAAGCCAAAGATATGGCAACAATTAAAGAATGCCTTACTGATTCACCAGTATACTCAACAAGTCCAGCAAAAAACTCATTTGGCTAGAAAATATATAAATAGAAACGTCTTCAAACTGAACTTAAGAAAAAATAAAATGAAAACAAGAAACAGAGCAAAGCATCCAAAAATATTGGGACAATTTCAAAAGGTATAACACACATAACCGAAGTTGCAGAAAGAGGATAAAAAGAGAGTGGAGCTAAAAAATATTTAAAATAACAATAGTTAAAAATATTCCAAAATTAATGACAGACACTTAAGCATAAATGCAGGAAGTTCAGATAATGCAAAGTAGGATAAATATAAAAAATGCTATGGCTAGTAGTCATATCATGTTCAAAATACAGAGAATTAAAGACAAAGACAAAATATTGAAAAAAGACAAAGAAAAATATTATGTTACCCACAAGGAACCAAGAACGGAATTACAGTGGACTTCTTGTAAAAAATTTGTCAAACAAGAGAAGAGTGACATACTAAAGCATTGAAATAAAAGGTTAATAACCCATGATACTATATCCACTGAAATTATCCTCAAAATTCAGGGGAAATAATTTCAAAGACAAACAAAAGTGAGAAAGTGCATTGTTAGGAGCACTACCCTTAAATAAATACTGAAAAAT
Source organism: Tarsius wallacei (assembly GCA_963574415.1). Lineage (NCBI taxonomy): Eukaryota > Metazoa > Chordata > Mammalia > Primates > Tarsiidae > Tarsius > Tarsius wallacei. The sequence goes on from CAUYQG010103430.1 coordinate 9,863, forward strand.
ATACACAATGGAATATTATGCAGCCATAAGAAGAACAAACATATGGACTTTGCAGCAACTTGGGTGGGTTTAAAGTCTATCATACTCAGTGATCTGTCACAGAAACAAAGAACAGATTACCATATGTTCTCACTCATAAACAGACCTTGAACAATTATCAAAATGCTCTAAGAAAGGGATTGGCAGTAGTTGGAAACTGCCAGGGGAGGAAGGGTGGGATTGGCAGTTGAGGGAAACTGTTAGGGAGGGAGAGGCACATTTCATCATCAAGGGTACCTACATAATGAACATTTGTATACCTAACCCTGAGTTGTACCCCACATCTTTAAGATTAAAAAAAAAAATTAAAAAAAGAAGTTTTTTAGAGAAAAGGAAAATGTCATAGTTAGAAGAACATAAATCATTCTACGAAAAAGACACAATAGCAAAAACATGGAACCAACCTACTGCCCATCAAAAGTGGACTGGATAAAGAAAATGTGGAACATATACAAGATGGAGTATTATGCAGACATAAAGAAGAAATAATGGATTTGCAGCACCATTTTGGATGGAGTTGGATACCATTATACTTTGCAATCTATCACAATCTATCACAGAAACAAAGAACTGAATATTGCACGTTCTCATTCATAAGTGGGACCTGAACATTAATCACACTAGCACAAGAGAGGGATTGGCAGTCACTGGGCACTGCCAGGGGAAGGAGGGGTCGGGGCACATAACAACACAAAGAGTACCTGGTCTTATACCACGGTAAGTGAGGGCCAGCTGGAGGCCCAGACTTCACTTGCAAGCAGCCTATTTGTGTAGTTAATCCTTACTTGTATACCACATCTTTACAAGAAAATAAAATTTACGTTTAAAAAATCTTGGATCTGCATTTTAAAATAAGTATTAAAGAAGGAAAAAATGGAAGTAAAATAAAATTTTTATTTTTTATCTTTAATTAATCTAATAGATAATTGCTTGTTCTAAGTAATAATAGCAATGGTGTGTTATTGGTTATAACATATGGGTATGTAAAACGAATAACATCAATGTCACAAGGTGCAGGAGTATGATACTGGAAATACACTAATTCAAGGCACCAACTGCATTGCCCATAAAGTGCAATTTGAAAGTGGTCTCAGACTATATATGTATATATATTTCTTGTGTATTTGGGTAAATAATTATAATTTTATTAAATAATTGTAATTGATAGGCTAAGAGAACAGATAAAATAAGATAACAGAAAATGCTCAATTAAAATGAGAAATGACTGAATAGTGTCTTCAAATTATATTCAACACAAAAATACAACACTAGAAATTTGAAAATAATTTTTTTATCATTTTAATCATAATATAACATTATGATTTTTATTAAGCAACTCTTTAGGCCATTAGCGAACGTAAATCCTAATCTTATATAGAAGACTTTCTCTTTGGTTTGCTGCTAGAGTTGCAAGCTAAATTACATGTTCAAAATATCTAAAAGATATAGTATCTTTATCTGATTTTCAACTTTTACAATTTAATAAAACTGCACAGTCACAGATGATTATAAATAGATAATCCTGACATTATTCATTTCAGCCCTAATAAAATGTTTTTAAACTTCAGTAAAAAAAGTCTATAATTTTCAAAACATAGATAAGCATTGTGATTGCTTTTGATCAGTCTATAGACTGGATTGTTCAATAGAGTAGTCACTAGACACATGTGGCTATTAAACGCTTGAAATGTATCTAGTCCAAATCAAGATACACTATAAGTATGAAATAGACACAAGATTATGGAGACCTATTACCAAAAGTATTGTAAAATGGATATTTATTGTATTACTTGTTACATGTTGAAGTGATATTTTGGATATACTATGTGCAATAAAATACTAATAAAATTATCACTACATTCTTTTTATTTTTAACATGACTATTAGAATATTTATAAATATATTTATGTCTTACATTCTATTTCTTTTGAACAGTTGCTCTAAAGAGAAAAAGTATAGAACTTCAGATCAATTATAACTTTATCAGTACTATAGTAAAGGCTCATCGGATGACATGTAATAAAATGTGCCAAATTCACTCAAACTTTTTTTTTAAACATCATTTGACTGATTTATATTTCAACAAATTGAATTTTTCTCTGAGTTCTGGCACTGAGACAAGTCAGAAAGCATCACTGTGAACCTGTCAGAATTTTAATTCAAGAGCAGTATGCATGAGTGTCATATGGAATAATAATTTCTGGAATCTTCAGCCTTGGCGACACCAGTAAATAACAATCATTAAATGTAAAAGAGTAAAACATTTATCAAAATTAGTACAGCTGGTAATTTCCATTTCATTAAAATTTATGTGTGTTTTCATTTGTAAATTTTCTTATACTGTCTGAGATTCATGAAACCTCTCAAAGTTTATAGATAGATATCACGAGCTCTGCAATATTTTATGCACCATTTTGTGGATTTTCTAATTTTTCTTTTCTGGAGAGAGGATTTAGTGACTTCATCAGTTTTCTAAAGGACTCAAGGACTCAGTGATACAGAAACGTATTTTCTTACTTTAAAATCATCTTAAATTCTTACCAGTTCTGTGGTTTCTTTTTAGTTGAGGTAGGGGCTATGCATAATTTTCTTCAATTTAGTCTGTGCTAATAAATTTCTTGAGTTTCTGATCCTTAAGAAATTAACTGACAATGTTGAGAAACAGTAAATCCTCATGTGAGGAGGGGGGGAGGGACTGTCACTGGAATCTGAAAATTTTAACAATTTAATATAGTATAAATAATATAGTATAAATTTAATATAGTATAAATAATAATTGACTCATTCTGAATATCTACTACATGCTGTGGAAGAGTTACTGCCTTCGTTAAGTGAAGTTGTTACATTTAAGTTGTCAAAAGTTAATTCCTGATTAGGGAAATCATTAAATTTTACCCAAAAGAAACTTGTTTTCCACAATTCTCAGACATCATTAACTTCATGCGCATACAAGCTAGTATAAAGCAAAGTTTCCCTCAGGTTCCATAAAAATATATAACAAATAACTCCTCCACCCTGCCACTTCATGTTTTAGCATATGAAACTGTACTTTTCCTATTACAGGGGTCAGATATTACTTTGAGAGTATTAATTTCGTAAATATTTTTCCAAACTTAGTATAAATGCACAACCCTTAAACAAAAAATCTTGGAAACACTGCACCACTTACATACATATTTGAAAATAAAAACTCATAGTTTAATATTCTCTTACGTTTATACTAGCCTAATAAAAGCAAATGCTGAGCTCTGTAGTTTGCAACATATGAACCCCAAATACGTGTTTATTAGTAAATAATCACCTGTCTAAGATTCTGAATAATTCTTTCAATGCTACAAGTGACCCAAAGTATAGTAGGGTTGAAGACAGACAGCAATCCGCTACACAAGAGATGGAGTCTTCAGGGATCCAGTTACAACGCATTGCACACCAGTTTGGGGGAACCGGAGTCCTAAAGAGTTGTGACTGGGAGGTGACCTTTAGAGGGTTCATTATGTGTGAATAAAGGGAGTCCAGGGAAGAAACCAGATTTTGGGCTAGAGAAGTGGGGGTCACTCAGAAGACTCGGATGATGGACTTGTACCAAACGTCATAGAGGTCTTTGACATTTTGGCTATCTCTATGGTAGAGCCATAAACCCTGACCATAAACCATACGTGGATGCCATTTCAGGGCCTCAATGAAATCAAACCATTTTGATAACGATACCAAGATATGATATGTCTTTTCTCTTTCATTATCTTATAAGTAAAGAGTAAAGTTTCCAGAGGCTACAAGTATGATAAGGCAACACATCAAAATAGGAGCAAATTATAAGAATCCAGTCAGACTTCATTAAGACATTTTAAAAAATGGAGTCATTCTTTTTATATGTTTTTGTTTTCTTAAATAGTTATATGAAATAAAGATATGTTATTTAAGCTAACAGGTAACAGGATTTTTACTGTTTTTTTATGTGAATGCTATGTTTCTGTTTTAATTTCAAATATGATGTATATTGACAGACATAGCCTATATAAACAAAAGCTCTTTGAGGCGCTCAATAACTTAAGGATGTAAAAAGGTTCTGAGTAGAACAAACTTTGAGAGTCGAAACCCTGTGTTAATAGATTAAAATAGAGAAATAAGATGATTCCAAAACATGCTGAAAAGACTTCTAATAAAATTAACAGACTTTTCCGACAAAGAAATAAACTGAAGTCATATTCAGCAATAAATATCAGATTCATTAAAACTGCACTCAGATGTGTAAAGAATACTTTCTATCTGACTGAATAATGGGAAAATCTATACTTTCAAATCAATAATATTTTGGTCTTTTCAAGTTTGGCAATCATTTTCCCATTTAAATAATCAATATATGCAGTGTTCAAGGTTCATAACCCTAGTCATTACAGAATTTAAAAGTCTTTTTGGCAATTCTATCTCCTGAGTTCAGTTCTTTTAGAGTATCAATTCTGTCTCCTCTCCAAAGAGCATCTGGTGTATGAGGATGGAAGCAGAGAAGGTCTCCGATTAGATCCACATGGAGTCTTACAAATTTCCATTCTCTGCTGCTGTTTCCATCTGGCCTGTCATCTTGACTAGGGACTCCCAAGTATGACAAATTCCACTGGGAATGTTGAGGGTTACATTGGCATACAACATTTGAGCACATGCTTGACACACTTTCTGCAGCCTCTGGGTGTCCACAGGCCCTCTCATAATTTGTAAAATTTTTCACCACGGTAAGCAGAAATGTTCAGATCCTGTCACATATGAGCAGGTTGCATGCACCTAGAAGCTCAGCTTCAGAAGCTGATGAGGTCTCTTTCCACTTGATCTCTGCACCATCACTTCTCCTCCATGCTGGATATTGTACTGGGCCAAGGTTTGGGGAGTCAGCACACTGGAATCCATGTCTCCAACACTTATTTAACTATTTTCTTAAAACTTATTTTAAAGATATGGGGGACAATTCAGGATTAGGCACATAGGTGGCCATCATACAGGTAAAGTTTGGGCCTCCCTTTGGTCCCCACTTCACCAGGTTTGAGATCAGGTACCCTTATTGATGTTATATGCCCTCCTCTCCTGGCAGTTTCTTGCTACCATCAATTCCTGTCTTATAGTATTATGATAACTGTTCAGGGTTTGCTTATGAGTGAGAACCCGAGGTACTCAGTTCTTTGTTTCTGTGATAGATCACTGAGTATTATAAACTCTAAATCCATTCATGTTGCTGCAAAGTCCTTAATTTTAGCCTCCTTTATGGCTGCGTAATATTCTATCATGTATATGTACCACATTTTTAAAAATCAAGTTTACTTTCAATGGGCAGCATAATTGGATCCATGTTTTTGCTATTGTGAATAATATTGCAATAAACATGTATGTGCAGGTATCTTTTCATAGAATGATTTGAGTTCCTTGGGATATATTCCCAGAAAGGGGACTCCAGGGTCATATGGAAGGTCAATTTTTAGATCTTTTAGGAATCACCACATTGTTTTCCACAGAAGTGGTACTAGTTTACACTCCCATCAACAGTGTGGAAGCATTCCCCTTTCCCTGCATCCTCTGCAGCATCTATTATTTTTTGAGTTATTGATAATGGCCATCCTGACTGGAGTTGGGTGGTACCTTGTGTCATTTTGATTTGCATTTCTTTGATGTTTAGTGGGGCCAATTCATCTTTGACAAACCACCAACAACCAATGGGGAGAGGAGCACCTATTCAGTAAATGGTGCTGGGAAAACTGACTGACCACATGCAGAAGATTGAAACAGGACCTCTACCTATCACTATATACAAAAATCAACTCTAAGTGGATAAAGGATCTAAAAGTAAAACCTCAAACTATAACAATCTTAGAAAATGCAGGAGACATCCTTTCAGAAATTGGGATGGGCAACCAATTCCCAATCTAACCCCAAATGCCCATGCCATAAGAGAAATGATTGATAAGTGGGACCTCATCAAACTGAAAAGCTTCTGCAAAGCACAAGAAATCAAGAGAGCAGGAAGACAGCCCACAGAATGGGAAAAAAAGTATTTGCCAACTATATATCTGTCACAGGGCTAACATCCAGGATCTGCAAGGAACTCAAATGTGCTGAAAGGGGGGAAAAAAAATCCCTATGAAAAAGTGGGCCAAAGTTATGAATAAACACTTCTCGAAAGAAGACATACGAGCAGCCAACAGATATTTAAGTGTTTTTTAAGCAATCCTTCATCATCAAAGATCGTGGCATATCAATCATTGTTCTACTACCCTCTGCCTTTTGCATGCACCATCTCTTGAGTATCAAAAGGCAAGCTTTATTCTCTTTTCATTTTTACTGTGACCACTCTCCATTCCCTCCTCTTCCTTTGTGATTCCATTTTTTTCACGATAAGCTCTCATCCTAGGAGAGGACAAATCAAAACTCAATTTACAAATTATATATACATGTAAGTTATTTTCATATATTTTTATATAATCTGAAATGTATCCTTAACATTTTCTAGCCCCTGTTCTATCAAATAATACAACTTTAGGAACACAGTAAAATCAATGACAAAATCAATATTCAATATCCCCTGTATTGTTCAATATTTTCCTGCAGTTCCTATACAACACTCTAAGACATAAAAATAAAAGGTATAAATATCAGAATTAAAACCAATTGATTCATCTATTCATTAGTCACCAGGACTTAGGTTGTTTCCATGTCTTGGCGATGTGCTAATGCTGCAATGAAAGTGGGAGTGCAGATAGCACTTCATGGCACTGCTTTCATTTCCTTTGGGTGTATACCTAGAAGAGGGACTGCAGATCACAAAGTCATTCTATAATTACCTTTTAATTTTTGAGGCACCCCCATACTTTTTTTTCATAGTGGCTGTGCCCATTTATATTTCCACCAAAAGTATGCAAGTTTTCCCCTTTCTCCACATTCTGGCCAATACTTGTTATTTCTTGACTTAACAGATGTGAAGGAATCCACTTGTATGTGGAATATAAAATTTTTTAAAAGTTCAATACATAGACACAGAATGTAGAGTGGTCATTGCCAAGGGTAGGGAGAAGGGGAAACAAATGGGGAGGAGTAGGCAAAAACGTATGAGATTTTAACTATATTGAATAAATTCTTGCCATCAATGTACAGCAGTAAAACTATAGCTAATAATATTGGATTTTAAGTGCTCTTACCACAAAAAAATGGTAACTATGGAAGGTGATGGGTAAGTTAAATTGCTTAGCTTTAGTATTCATTTCATTATAGATATGAAATCATGTGTATGTTTTAAATTTATACAACACAAAATAGAACAGATATAAACATTCTCTTCATGCCAATGTTATTGTTGCAGGTTTGGAAGAACCAATAAAAAGATTTGTCATCTTGGTATATTTGTAATCACTTTCAGTAAGGTGGCCTGCTATAAAATAACTGAGTGAAAATCAATTTTTGCAGATGCCTTTACAAAATAAGTAAATGAAAATAAAGCTCATGCCAGCAATTAAACATCACCAGTACAAGTGAAAGCTTTTCTGTTCCTTGTTTATCTCTCCCTTCTCTCCCATTTATTAGAAGCTACAATTAAACAACTGTAGAGAAAAAACACAAGTAAGGAAAGAGGCAGCCAGAAGCCAAGAGGAGGCCATCTCTGATCAAATAATCCTTCTTTAGTAGGATGGGAATGGCAGAAAAGTTCAACATTAATTTTGAAGTTTTCAAAATTATAATAGGGTCGTAAAACTTAACTTTTGAAATGTGATGATCATTTAATATATAATGTGAGCATGATATATGATTTGAAAAATTCTGATACCACCTGAGTTTTTATCTGGAGTAGTGAGGAAAATTTCTACTGAAAAAAAAAAAAATATATATATATATATATATACATTTTGAGTTGGAGTCTCACTCTGTCGCCCAGACTAGAATGCAGTGGAATGTTCCCGGCCACTGCAGCCTCGACCTGCGGGGCTCTGATGATCCTTCTGCCTCGCCTTCCAAGTAGCCAGAATTATAGGCATGTGCTACCACGCCCGGTTAATTTTTTTTTTTTTTATTGTAGAGACAAGGTCTCACCAACTTGCCCAGGTGGGTCCCGAACCCATGGGCTCAGCCAGTCCACTTGCCTCGGCTTCCAAAAGTGCTGGGATTACAGGTTGAGCCACCAAACCCGGCCCTGAATATATTTTAAATAGATATAAAAGACCAGACAAAGTTGTTTTGTGATTTCATCTATAGGTGAGTCTAGTTTAAATTAATGGTTATATTAACTTATACAAATAGAACTTTCTCAATGTCTAACTTTATTACATTATAAAGTAATTTATGTAGTACATAGTTTATGTAAGTAAGAACCATCAAATTAGATCTTTGTTTTGTCATGTGTTAAGAAAATTCAAAAGCAATATTTTTAAAACTGTAAAACTCTGATTTCAAAATATACATATACTTAGGGTATTCAATCTTATAATATACTGCAGGTTATTTTATATAATAAAAAAATGAAAATAATAGCTGTAATAGGAAACCACAGACTTTCAAATCTTAAAGTACTTTGCACTACTGTTTATACTACCTGAAAAATCTTATCTCCTAACACTGAGCCTGGTTACCATGGAATCTGTCAAGTCCTCTTCCCAAACCCCAAATCTAATTCATTGCTTTCTTTTTTGTGTGTTTTCCTTATTTCTTCTAAATAATGCCCACACTGATTTCTGAAAGAACTAGAAATTGATCTTCCATATGACCCAGCAATTCCCCTATTGGGAATATACCCAGAGGAACTCAAATCATTCTATAAAAACAGATACCTGAACACGCATGTTTGCTGCAGCTCTATTCACAATAGCAAAAATATGGAACCAATCATGCTGCCCATCGAAGCAGGACTGGATAAAAAAGTGTGGTACATATACACAATGGAATATTATGCAGCCATAAAGAAGGACAGACATATGGACTTCACAGCAACTTGGATGTATTTAGAGTTTATCATACTCAGTGATCTATCACAGAAACAAAGAACAGAGTACCATATGTTCTCACTCATAAGTGGACCTTGAACAACTATCATAATACTATAAGAAAGGGATTGGCGGCTGGGCTGGGTGGCTCAGCCTGTAATCTCAGCACTTTGGGAGGCCGAGGTGAGTGGATTGCCTGAGCCTGCGGGTTCGAGACCCGCCTGGGCAACTTGGCGAGACCTCATCTCTACAATAAATAAAAAATTAGCCGGGTGTGGTAGCACGCGCCTGCAGTTCCAGCTAGCTACTTGGAAGACTGAGGCGGAAGGATCGCCAGAGCCCAGCAGGTCGAGGCTGAGGTGGCTGGGAGCGTGCCACTGCACTCTGGTCTGGGTGACAGAGTGAGACTCCAACTCAAAAAAAAAGAAAGAAAGAAAGGGATTGGCAGTAGTGTGAAACTGCCAGGTGAGGGGGAGTGGGATTGGCAGTTGAGGGAAACTGCCAGGGGAGGGAGGGGCACACACTTCATCAACAAGGGTACCTGCATAATGAACATTTATATACCTAACCCTGAATTGTACCCCACATCTTCAAAATGAAAATGAATAAATAAATAAACAGAAAAAATAAAAATAAAAATAAATAAATGAATAAATGTCCAGTTTTGGACTATCACAGTGGAGTCAATATTTTCTTTTGTTAGATTATGCTCCTTGAAAGCAGGACTAATTTTCTCTTTATTTTTGTACTCCCAGTGCCTCATATATTCCACATACCAATTAGCAGAATGATGTATAATAATTCTGTTGACAAAAATAAAAACATTGCTTACAGTTCTTACATTCACAAAAATGCATTACTAATGCGAATGTTATGTTTGTCTAAATTTACTAAGTTGCTTTTTGCTACTCATTGCATCGTTTAACACTGTTGTATGACATGAATATTCTATTCTTGGCTTGTGTTTCAAAATCATCAACAATGATTCCTTGGCTTCTGCCTCTTAAGAGTTAAATTTTTATAAACTAGACCAATCATTATAAAATGTAAATTCAAAATTATGGACCACTTAGGTGACTTATTGCTGTTATATATAGTAGCATAAATATAACGTTACTAGAATTTCTGAAACTGAATAATGGAAAACTTAAAATAAATGCCGGTTACAGTATGAAAAATGAGAACAGACTTACTTTGAAAAAGTAGCACACGCATAAATCTGTCTAATGGTTGATAATATTGCCAGTATTTTACAGGAAACATGATAGTGGTTTAACATATGCAAAATGAATTTTAAATTGTAAACTTATAAATAAAACATTCGTCACTAGAAAATAAATTCATATTGCAAAAGGAGAGTAAAATGCAGTCTCACACTCCATAACGATTTTTTGATCAATGGTTGACCACATATGCAACCATAGTTCCTACATTTGTAATGGAACTGGAACTTTCCTATCACCTAGCCCCATCATGGCCATCAACACATGGTGATGCTGATGTAAACAAACCTCCTGTGTAGCCGGATGTATGAAAGTAAACAGTACCGACCTAGGTCTTCACACTCACTTACTACTGACTCATTGACTCACCCAGAGCAACTTCCAATACCGCAAGAGTCTTTCAAGGTAAGTGCGTTTACAGGTATACCATTTTATATCTCGTGTATCATTTTTTATTATACCTTTTCTATATTTAGATATGTTTAAGTGCTCAGAGAACATAGTGTTACAATTCCCTACAGCATTCTGTACAGTCACATGCTGTACAGGTTTATAGTCTCAGAGGAACAAGCTATATCATATAACCTAGGTGTGTAGTAAGTTGCACCATCTAGGTTTATGCAATTTGCACAATAATTTAATTGCACAAAGAATATATTTGTCAGATAAGTCCAGTCATTAAGCAATGCATGATTGCATCTACAAGGCAGAAGCAAGCTAAAAAACATGATCTGAAAGGCATTGGGAGATATTCTATAATTTCATAGTACACCATGAAATAATCTACATACAGTCTGTCTGGTAATAATTGTTATTGCTATAGTTTACCATAATGTAAGAAATACCAATAGTGTATTTACCCTATTTTTCTCTAACTAATGATGCCCATCTTTCTTCTTGGAAAGTGAAACTAACAATATATATGATGTATCACATCTACAGTCTGACTTCCACCATCCTTCCCTCCTTCCTTCCTTCCTTCCTTTTTTCCTTCCTTCCTCTCTCCTTCCTACCTTCCATCTTCTTTCCCATCACAAACTGAATTGTGTTCTCCAAAATTCTTATACTGAAGTCCTAACCTCCAAAGTGACTGAATTTGGAGATAAGACCCCTAAGACTATAGCTAAGGTTAAATGAGATCATACAGGTGAAGCCCTAATTTGATAGGAGTGGTGCTTTTTTAAGGAAAAAAAAAAAAAGGGCATACTGGAGAGAAAAGAGCCCTCACCAATAACTAACCCCAAGGGAAACTTTATCTGAGTTTCTGACCTCCAAAACTGTGAGAAAATAAATAATGTTGGTTAAGCCTGGAATTTTCGTATGACAGACTAATTATCTTCCTTTCTATATTCTTTCTTTGTATCCACCTAGTTTTTTTTTTTTCTTTACATTTCTCAGTTTCTAAATGGAACTCTGTCTCTTTTTTCCTCCTTAGCCCTTAGCACTTCACAATAGCAATGCATCCTGAAGCCCAGGATTGGGTCTTTATTGATTTAAGTCAGTCACAATGGTTCCATTCCCCTTACTGATTAGCTTAAACCATGTCATGTGATACCATTTTGCCTAATGAGACAAAGCAACACTTTTGAGAGTCTTCAAGGAAATGTGTCCATGCTTTTACTGACTTAAGGGAAAGAGAGATTCTTTTAAAACTCTAAATGTCGCAAGGTCTAGATGTTATATTTGACACAGATGACCCAGCCTCAGATCACCTGATACAAGATAGTACAGCAGAAAGATGTTAAAATTCTGGGTCCCTAGTGCATTTATTGAAACGTGGTATTTAGTCAAGTTCAACTGTAATAGCAAGGTACCATAGATTGGGTGATTTAAAAGAAAACCATTTATTCCTCACAATTCTAGAGGCTGGGAATTCCAAAACTAAAGCATCAGTCAATTCAGCATCAGGTGAGAGCACTCTTTCTGGTTTGTAGACAGTCTTCTTCTCTTTATACTCTCATATGGCAGAGAAAGAGAGAGAGAGAGAATGAAAGAAAGGAAGAGAGGTGGTGAGAAAGAGAGAGAGATATCTCATGTCTGTTCTTATGAGAACACTAATCCTATCATGAGGGTTCCACCCTCATGTCCTAATTACCTTCCTACAGCTTCATCTCTAAATACCATCATATTGGGTATTAGGATTTAAACATATTAATTTTTAGGGGGCACAAACACTCAGTCCATAACACATGGATTCAGCATGCTCTGAAGCGCCTGAACTCTGGTCTTGTGATCTGAGACAACTGGTTTCTTTGTAGTTCAGACAAATTTGAGTCTCACTCTTTAACATATAACTAAAAGATTCCTATTGGATATGAAACAATTTTACTATAACAGCATAGATTATAACAATGTGAGTTGATACAATAATTTTTCTGAGCTTATCGTGCTTTTTGTATTCATCTTCATGCGCGCCTGTAGTTCCAGCTACTTGGAAGGCGAAGGCGGAAGGATCGCCGGAACCCAGCAGGTCGAGGCTGCGGTGGCATGGAGCCGCCGCTGCACTCCAGTCTGGGCAACACAGTGAGACTTCGACTCAAAAAACAAAAATAAAACAACAACAACAATAACAAAAACCAAATGAATCAAAGAAGAAATCACAAGGGAATTTAGAAGATATTATAAGATGAATGAAACTCAAGACACAGGATATCAAAACTCATGGGATGCACCTAAAACCATGATTAGAGGGAGGTTTAAATTTGTAAACACCTACATTTAAAAAGAAGAAAGACTTTAAATAAACTTAACATTCCATTTTAGGACAGGTTAAAAAAAGAAAAAAAATATGCCCCAAACAAAAAGGGAGTAAATGATTATTAGAATAAATAAGTAAATATGCACATATGCAAATAAAATAGAAAACAGTAGATGAAATCATTAAAATTGAAAGCTACTTTTTTGAAAATATCCCCAAATTGGCAATTCTTTCGCTAGACTGGCCAATAAAAAAGCAGAGAAAATTTGTTGAAATCTTGAACTAAAGAATAAACATTATTACCCCCTTCCAGAAATATAAGAAAATATTATAAATGACTTTATGCCAACATATTAGATAATCTAGAAAAAGTGGGCAAATTTATAGGAACATACCAACTACTAAAATTGATTCAAGAAGATACCAAAAATCAATAACAATTAAAGAGATTGTATCAAAGATCAAAGAAACGGTCAATAAATAAAAGCCCAGACTAGATGGTTTCATTGTTGAATTCTACCAAATATTTAAAGTAGAATGAACAATTTCAAATTGTTGTAGAGGAAATAATTTTTCCTAACTTATTCTATGAGAACAGTGTCACACTGATGCCAAAATCAAGGACATCGCAAAACAATCAAAAAACAAGACCAATATCCCTTATTAATATAAACAAAAGAAAAGAACTGGGCATGGTGGTTCACACTGTATTTCCAGCACTTTGTGAGGCAGTGGTGAGAGGAATACCTGTGCCCACAGGGTTCAAGATCAGCCTGGGCATCATGGTGAGACCTCTTCTCTACAATAAATCAAAAAAATTAAGTGGGTTTGGTGGCACGTGCCTGTGATTCCAGCTACTTGGAAGGCTAAAGCAAAAGGTTCACCTGTGCCAAGCAGGTCGAGGCTGCAGTGGCCGTGAGTGTGCCACTGCACTGCAGCCTGGGTGATAGAGTGAGACTCTGACTCCAAAAATAAATAAACAAAATAAATAAATAAAAATAAAAGAAAACATAGGTATACATCATCATGACTTTGTATTAGGTAACAGTTTCTTAGCTATGCCACCAAAAACACAAGCAACAAAAGAATAAGTAGACAAATTATACTTTATCAAAATAAAAAGTTTTGTGCTGAAAGAACACTATTGAGAAGTGAAGATACCCACAGAATAGGAGAAAATATATGCAAATCATATGATAGCGGTCTGGTCTCTAGACCTTGTACAGTTTAATTAATAAATCTTATATAAACCATATATTATTTGTAGTAGCCAAGTGGTCACGGAATAAATAAATAACCTGTAGAGAGAGAGAGAGAGAGAGAGAGAGAGAGAGAGAGAGAGTGTGTGTGTATGATATATTAAATCATAACAGAGGAAATTTTGTCACTTGCAATAGTATGTATGAACTTTGAGAATATTATGCTAAATAAAATAAATCAGACAGCCAGACAAACACTTTATGATGTCACTTAACATATGGACTCTAAAAAGGTGCAACTCATAGAAACAGAAAGTAGACTGATGGGTTACCAGAGGCGGGGAGGGGTGGGGATGGGAAGATGCTGGTCAAAGGATACAAACTTTCAGTTATAAGATGCCTAAGTCCTGAGGTACTTAAGCATCTTTATAACTGAAAGCATACACAACATGGTGATTATAGTCAATACTGTATTGTACACTTGAAATTTGCTAGGATGGTAGATCTTAAATGGTCTCACTATATTAAAAAAAAAGGCAACTATGTAAGGAGATGGATGTATTAACTAACTTAGCTGCAGTAATCATTTCACAATATATCAAAAAATCATGTTGAACATCTTAAATATAAACAGTTGAATTTGTCAATTATACCTTAATAAAGTTGGCCAAAAGGGCAATCCCTTTGGGTTCCCTCCCACTATGGGAGCTTTTCTGTGCTCTCAATAAATCTTGCTTTCCAAGCCGGGCTAGGTGGCTTAGCCTGTAATCCCGCGCCTTTGGGAGGCTGAGGTGAGTGGATTGCCTGAGCCCGCGGGTTTGAGACCTGCCTGGGCAAGCAAGACCTCATCTCTACAATAAATCAAAAAATTAGCCGGGAGGTCGAGGCTGCGGTGGCCGGGAGCAGCCACTGCACTACAGTCTGGGTGACAGAGTGAGACTCCAACTCAAAAAAAAAAAAAAAAAAATCTTGCTTTCCCACCTAAAAAAAAAAAAAAAAAAAAAGCTGGCCAAAAAAGACCATATATGTTTTCCTGCAGTCATTGTTGCTTGGCATCATTATTGTATGATAGTATTATTTTTGCCCCCTTTTTTTGCATTGAATAACTTGGTTGTCAGATACAAGATTTACTTGTGTAATTATTTTCCAACAGGATGATTTCATCTCTAAACACTTCTTAATGTTGCCACTGCATGTAAGTCATAGGTTAGCATGACATGAAATTCCTAGGTCATGATATATTTTGCTCACAATTTTGTAGAAAAAGACTTTTTCCACACAAGTGAGGAATGACTTTTTCACTCCCCCAACTTCAACTAATCTTCATAGATGTTATAGAGTCAGCTCCCATATGAGTATGAATACTTTTTAAGTAAATATACTTAAATAACACAAACTGGCTATTAGCAAGTAGAGTGAGTCGAGCAATATTATCTCAACTAATATCTGTATCTCAAAGGCCACTATAACTAAAACTGATTTGTAAATGCAGCTATTCACAAACATTTCATAAGGTGTCTCATATTATTATCTTCATTTTCAAGAGCAATGAAAAGGCATCAAAAGGATTCTTGCCTCAGATCTCACGAAGTGAGAGAAATAGGACTCAAAAGCAAATTCTCTGAACCCAAGTTCTTGTCAGTACAGAGTATAGGAACTATATTTCTTTTAACATAATAGAATAGTCTGGGCATCTTAGACAAAATATTAGCCAAGAATTGTACTGGTTTCTAAAAGTTTCACAGATGCATTATTTACTTAGGCATAAAATTTCTCATGGTACTTACTTTAGGGTAATAAAGAGTATAAATATAAAAGAATATAGATACTAATTCCAAAAATGATGTTTACTCTACCTAGTTATAGACACTTCTAAAACAAAATTTATGACCCTGAGGCTATTCTCTGTAAATGGTATTATGAATGTTCGTGGTTAAATTTACTATGTTATAGTTTTCTTTATTGCTACAGGATATATAGCTTCCGGTAAAACAACACAGGTTATGCTTGTTTCAACAAAAATTGTACGAAAGGAACCCCCCAAAAAACAGAATTATTTTTTAGCGGGTGCGCCTCTTGTAGTACAGGCTTCTCCTGCTAGAAAACTGTTCTAGGGGTTCATTGACATCAGTGTACCAGTTAGCATTTTTGTGAGAGGCTGTGTTCCATTTCGGTGATTTTTTTTGGAGATTCTTTCAACATGTTTGCCTGTTTCATAATAGGTGATTTATTAGTGCACCTGTCCACACCGCCCTGAGTGTTCAGCAGTTTTTGACCAAAAACCAGCATGACCTGTGCCCCACTCTCCTTATTCACCCAATCTCTCCCTGAGTAACTTTTTGTTGTTGTTGTTTTCCTGGATGAAAAAAGTTCTCAGAAGAAAATGTTTTGCCAACATAGAAGAGTTGAAACAAAAGACGGCAGAAGCACTAAATGGCATCAAAATTGATGAGTTCAAAAGCTTTTTTGAGCAGTGGAAAAAGCATCTTGAAAGGGTTATTCCATCAAATAGAGAGTAGTTTGAAAGTGACTGAAGATTAAGCATCCAAGAATAAATAACAATTTCTTATAAAGAAATTCCAGGTTTTTTCGGTTCCCCCCACATTAAATCTGGAAGAGAGAAGATGAGCATAATTTCTGACCAAAAATAGCTTGAAAACTTGTGAAACTCTCCATTCTTTTAAAGGGTCTAATTTTGAATTCCTGACATATATTAAATATAATGTAAATTTGTAAACACAAATTAAATCTTTTAAGCAAAATAGAAAGTTGAGTACAAAAAGAAATCAATGTCCCAGGAGGTTAGAGGATTGTGGAAATAAACAAATTAGAGTCGCAGAAATTTTTAAAAGAAACCAAATTAGAAAAGGTAAAAGTCACACCAAGAAGAAATCATGCATGGAGATCATACACAAAAATGTTAACATTTTCCAAACGATTACATGGAGCATTAGTTCAAAAGAAGTGCTATTGCTATATTTATTATAAATTCCAAAATGCAGAAAACTGTTCCCTCTAACCATCATTTTAAATTTTAAATGGTAATATAGACAACTGTTTTAATCATTCATTTTCCTAATATTTATTTATGGAGAAAGCATTCTGCAGAGTGGAGGTGTATATGACAAGTAATATTGTTTGATTTGTTGAATATTTTAGTAGGAAAAATGTTCATAAACAGCATTGCTACAGAGCAGACTGTTGTAAGTGCTGTACGAGATATATTAAGTGCTGCAAGAACACATTGAAGGGAAAGGTGACTCTTTGTTGGTGTGATCAAAGAAGTCATCACAGGAAAGTTTTCACCTCAAGGAAGTCTAGAAAGATAAGATTTCAACTCTCATAGTTCTGAGTGTGGGGAAGGCCTCAGATGGACAGAGAATACATTGCACAATGGCCTTAAAGCAGAAACACATTCAAGGAATAATAAAGAGATCTGTTTGAGTGCACATGGACGGCTTGAAGGATTTTAATGAGAGGCTAAGTTAAAAAGTTATATCAAAGCTGGAGTTACAGAATGTGTGGGTGCCAGATTGAGGAATTCTTTATGAATTTGGTAGAAAATTATGAATTATAATTTGACTTGAGCAGATGTATAAAGTCGTTAAAACTAGTTTATTTTATCTAGAAGCTGTTATAGGTGTCAAATACTTGAAGAGTGTGATTTAGAAGCTTTGTGGATTATAATATCATGCATGAACTGAAGTCTGCCTCATAATAGGGCTTAATTTCTCTAAGAAATTTTCTCTAGGGAAAATAATTTCCCATATTTTATCTTAATGTATCATAGACTGAACATTATAATAATAATAAAAACCTAATCAGGACATAAAGGCAGACTTGACACTTCTTCTACATTTGTGGGAGAAAAACACAATGGGGATTCAATCAGATAAGACAATAAGTACAAAATATCTGAACATTTTATAAGCTACCTGAAATTTTGATTTGCAACCATTTCTCTTAATGATGGATATTGTACCTTTAAGATATAAGCAAATAAAAGTATGAAGCCATTGCAATTAGAAAGATGCTTTTAGATGTTTTGATACTTAACTAATAGCAGTACCCAATCAGAAAAGTTTGGACATATTGCAAAATATATTTGCAAACGGGACTTAAGGCTCATTATAGCCCTCCTTGTGTGAGGGAAATATTTGAATTTTTATATAGGAAAATTAAGTTAGTTGAGACTAGGTAATATAATCTGGAAATACTCCAAGCTGGACACATGTAATACAATAGTTTCCCAATTGTGAAACAACAAGGAATGAATTAAGTACCACTGCGAGTACCTGGGTGATGACATATCAACAGCCTTTTAACATATATGATATATGGCCACTTGGCATTCAGATCAGGAGAGGGACTAGTGTCAGTCTTTAAATTAAATATGCATTTAAATATCAAGAAATCTTAATGTCTTTATTATTTGTATCCAAATAAGTAGTAATAAGAATTCTGATGTTTGCTTCTATACCACAATCAATTTTGATCTTTATTATATAAATCACTACTCTAGTGATGGACAAGTTAATTCACGTGACTTAATTATTCCACATTGTATTCATAAGTCATAACATCACTTTTTACCTCCAAAATATATACAACTATATATTATTAACTTACAATAAATTAAAATTTGAAAAAATAATCTACAATTTTACCTTTTTGATATTAAAATTTTAGCCACATGCAAACACAGCAACAGAATAATCTATTTTCAGTTGTCTACATAAAAAGGTAATTACCTGATCACATTAACAAATCTACTCTTTCTGGAAGACCATTCTACTTTCCCTTACTTGAGAATTTTATACACTTATTTTGCCTTTTAGTTTAAGCTATATGATTAGCCATATTGTCCATTAAATAATGTATAATTTTGGCATCATTTTGCTTTCACCTAACTGGTGAAAAAATAGCATGCTAGACTAGCTTTATCTTTTAGTTGTTGGGCTCCTAAACTCAACTGCAGATTAGCTTTGTTTCTTCCACTCTGTACCTATAAATATCTTCTTCTTGATTATCTCCTTCTTCTTTTTATTCCTCTCCTAGTTTCAACTACTGCCATGGTGTCACTACCAGATCCAAAGTTTAAATGCATGCATGCACACAACCATACACACAGACATATTCAACAAAACTGATGTATTAATCAAGAGAAAGCAAGACTCACATAAGGTGACCAGAATAAGAAGAAAGAGGACCGGAGGCCATTTAAATTGATATTGGTTGACTATAGATATCAGTTGATTTGAAAAGGAGTTGAGGAACTTATAATTTCAAGCTGAGGAATTGTAAGAATATTACAACTATTTGGTAGGATAGAAATTGAGTTCGTATGGGAGACAGATGTTGCCTCTTTGTGAAAGCCATGGGCTGTTTTCCTACATTATTTGTTTCTTTTTATTGTTATTATAGCTTGGATGCAATAAGTTATTTTCTGTGTAGAAAGAGTGGTATGAGAAGATTAATTCATTGTAAGATTGATTCATTTAAGAATTTCAGAGACTTTTCTTTAAAGCCAACAAAAAAGAGATGTCAAAACCAAAGAACTTCCATGAAAGTCTCTGAGCATCTAGGAACTAGCAAAGATCATTTGGGTATAAAGACCACAAGATTGCACAGATTGCACTGATGGACTAGAGTTTCCATCTGCCCATTGCTCTGCCACAGACCCTAGAAGCCACAGTGCAGGCGGGCATCCTGAGGGCAAAGCCTGAGATCCTGGGCTTAGACAATTGAGGCACTGGTGACAGAGGTGGTAAGACACTACTTTGAAGAGGAGAGCTAGGTGACATTGGATGACCTTGAGTAGATCTATCCTAAAGAACACATGCCCATTGTGTAGGGATTTACATAAATAAGTGGGAGACACTGCAGTGGAAGGAAAAGGCATTCTAATTTGAGCTTTAGTGTTTATTGCTCCCATATTGCAGAAAATTCAGGTACTAAGAGGAGTAGGAAAATCAATAATCATGGGTATGTGTTCGAGGGTGATTTTGGGAAAGTGGAATCTCTTACACTGAGGTTGTAGTTCAAGTTATGCGAATAGATGTGATTATTAATGGAGATTGATATAAAAGAATATGAAAAAGATCTTAAGAAACATTTTCAATTTTTCTGCTATGTAATTTACATTAACATATTTTCTACAGCTTTTGAGACTCCCAACTTTGATTTGGGGTTAATATAAGTTAAGAAAGGGAAAAAATAGATTAAAGTAACATGTATTCCTGAAGATAAATATATTAAAGTCATAGTCTGTACAGGAGAACTTTTAGGTGCTATTCATAATGTAACATTACTGTAAAGATGTACATGTTAAATACTGCTCAATTTAAAGACAGAAATAGTCTATGGCCATATCATCTTGAATGAGCCCAATGTAGTCTAAAGATAGAAATATATCTGCACTAAGGTCAATTTAATTAAAACTGGAGAAATCAGTCATGTTAGAGATTCTGTATTTCATTTCAGCATCCTCAATCACACTGTTTTAGGAAAATTTTTTAGTCTTTTTTCAAAGAAATATTTTATTAAGAATTGGTTGCTTTAAAACATATGAACAACATAATTTTTTATCCTTTGAAATCCCATTTTAAGCAAGTTTTTATTTTGCTTTATTATATCAACAGAGAATTTTATTTTAAATATGTATCATGTACTAGAAGAACCACTAAGTAATTTATGCTTTATTGTTATATACTTCCTTTCTATGTTGCCAGATTACTACTTATAAAAATAGTATCTTCCTTGGAATTATGCTTAAACAAAATTAAAAAGCCATTAACTAAAATCAAGGAGTAATATCTGCAATGCTAATTTATGAATTTTAGCCACTGGAGTAGGCAGTATAAAAATGAATGATGTGAAATTAACACTAATCAACAAATTTTTGACTTTATCAGACTTGTAATATGGCTTTGACTTTTAACTCTTCTTTCACGCTTTCATTTTTAATTATCTAGAGAAACACTGAAAGCTGTATACGTTAAATAAATACTATACAAAAAAGTTGACATTGACATTAAAAAGATTTTGTTAACCTAGAGGATACTACTATTAGCTGCGCAAATTTAAGGATTATTTAAAATAATAGAAATTTTAGTGTGATTGTTTTATAATAGAAATAAATTATTCCTAAATACCTAGCTTTAGTAAGCTAATAATTAAATGGAGCAAAACCTGAAAAAGTCTATATATCTATTTCTATGAAAGAATCAGGATAACACAAAATATCACTGAGCATTTGTAAAATGGAGAAAGTTCAGGTAAATCATTAAAAATATGGCAACACCCTACTAGAAAATCAATACTTCAGTTGCATACAATTACTATATGAAACAAATAAAAAGAGAAAGACTGAGGTATCTCAACTAATATCTACTGTGTATCAACATAGAATCATCAGAAATCAAAAATAAAATTGAAAATAAACTTAGGAAACACCCTTCAAGACCTCAAGAACTTGATGCTGTTGAGAGAGTTCAGCCATCCTTATAAACACTGATACCCTGGCAACAGGTCTTGAAGTCTACCTGCAGAAAATAGCACAAACTAAGCACAATTAAAGCAAAAAATCAAGTATGAGTATATTTACTGATGAAGTACAAGCCTAAATATTCACACCGAGCAGAGACATTTTTCAAAGGGAGACTTTGGTTTGTTTCATTCCCTGCTTCATAAACCCTTATTAAGAGAACATTCTGTCTGATTACATATGAAGGTCAGACACACAAATAATGAGGATGTTTCTTCCCACAAAAGTTTACAGTTAGGCACCAAAAGGGTTGACTGGGAATTTGAAGATGCTGGAAATAGAAAGCTCTTTTCTAACAGGAAGATGAAGAAGGGAATAGGAGTATTAGGCAGAAGGAGCTGCTGAAACCCAGTCTGTAGTGAATTAGAATGAAAATCCAACCGCACCATTTTAAAGATCCAAGGAATACTATATATCTATTTTATAGATTATGGAATATAACCGAATGGGTTATGACTAATATTACACATATAAAAGTAAAGATTCTGGCCCCAAGTACTTCTAACGTCACAGTTTTGCTGAGTTTCACTGTGAGCCTGAATGGAAGAGATTATATTTGATAGGTTTGAGCCACCAGGAAAGCTTGAGGAGGTTTCTGGCATGCGTGCTCTCCAGGAGAAACTTGAGTGACCAGCAAGAAATAATATCTGTGATTAATATTTACTTTCTTACCGGAACTTAAAACATATGCTAGATTTACTCAAGCACAGTTCTTAGGATTGATATTTCTTTTCTTAACTAATCTGTTCACTTTGTAATAGTAAAATTGCTTGCTTTGTTTTTGAGGTGTTGATGTGATTTCATACTGTGCCAATTTTGCTAAGTTGCAACTACGTTTCTCAGACTCCCTTTCTTATACTGTTCTAAGATCAGGTTGCTAACAAGAGAAATGAGCAAGAGCCCTGGAAGGCAGGAGTGAAGCAGTGGCCCTTACACTCTACAGAAAAAACTCTCACCTATTTTAGTGGGTTGGCTGACTCACCTGGGTGACATTGGACCACCACATCCTTCCATTTCTCTACCTCTTGTTTGATTTTCTTATTAAACTTTTCAGTGCTCTGAGTCAGGTCCTAGTAAGAAATGCGGCAGCTTCCTGTGCAGGTCTGTGTAGTTTGGATTAGGGGCAGCGGGACACAGATAGAGGCTCCATTGTCCTCTTGGGTTCCTGATTTTCTCTGTAGATTAGAATTTGTTATTGCAAGTCCCAGTGTGTTTTTGATTTCCTCCTTTATGCAATCTGGCAGCTGCCTGTCTTGCTGAATTCACAGCAAATTCAGGCCTACCCATCACCAAATGCAGAGACAAAAACCTTTCATAGACTTCTTCATGAGCTCCTATTGGCTTTCCCAGTCCCCAGTGGGAGAATTTTCTTGATGCACCAACCACCCCCATCAGGGGCTTTATTTCCTCAAATTCTCTCAAAATTACATAAGATCTCAAAACTATAATAAATCGTTTACTCAATACCATCCATTAATACCTCATGGATACAGGCATGAAGTTTAAAACGGTTTATTTTGTAGTTTAACCAATAGTTTAATTTCTACTCTTCTTATCAAACATACTTTCAAAAGAAACTCAGAGCTCATTTAAATATTATTTAGAATACTCTTCTCCATCACGATAATGTTTATATTGAGGTGATGTCAATTAAAATAATAAAAGTCATATTTCCTTTTTTGGTCCACGGATCATAGTATAAATACAAATTGCTAAGACAAATATTACAACTTTAGAAAATATTTTCTTCTGATAAGGACAGACTCTGCTTGGTAAAATTTGGGTTCTGAATATTCACCATAATATTTAAAACTTATCTACAGCAAGTCCTCAGGCAACATCACTTCATTCAACATTGTTTCAGTGTAACGTTGATGAGAAAAAAAATAATAGATTTCTAGCCAGGGCCACTGTCTGTGTGGAACTTGCATGTTCTCCCCATGTCTGCGTGTTTTTTTTATGGATAGTCTCATTTTCTCATATACCCCAAAGCTGTGCACATGAGGTTCTTGGGCATTCCACATGGTCCCAGTGTGAGTGAATGTGGGTGTGAGTGTGGTGCACCCTCTGATAGCACGGTGTCCTGTTCAGGGCAGGTTCCTGCCATATCCTGGGCTGCTGGCATGGGCTCTAACCACATGCAACCCTGAAATGGAATAAGGGGGTTGGAAAATAAGTAAATAAGTGCATACAAATTACTGTCAAATAAAAATTAGTTGGTATAATCACCCAAATGCAAGACAATAAATGACGCTGTATTCGGTGAGCCACTGTATTTACAATATTTATTTTTGAACACATGTGGTTGAAGGAGATCCTTATGATATTCACTTTGCACATATTTATTCCTTGATTGAGCCCACCACCAGGATTACTACAGCTACTCATTGATTCATCAAAAATTGAGTAAATATTTATCTTACTTTTTTAAAATTTTCCCTTTCTTCCTTCCTTTTCTTCTTTCAACAGGATATCACAGTGTTGCCCAGGCTGGTCTAGTGCTCCTGGGCTCAAGCAATTCTCCCCACTGCATTGACTTCCTAAAGTGCTGGGATTACAGGCATGAGCCATTGTGCTCAGCCTTGTTTTGTAGTAATCTTTCTTAAATATATATATATATCTCACATTTATTTCAATATTAATATTGGAAGTGTTTTTTGTCTTTATTTAGAATTTGGTTATGTTTTTGTGACCAGAAATATACTGTAGAAAGTTAGCTCTTATTTATAGCAATTAGTCTATAGTAAAATTGGTGTCTTTTTATCACAGATTCTAAGAACTAATCAATAGCACTGTGAGGTCTTACCTCATTGTGGTTTTATTTGTTCTTTGGTTTGGGGTTTTCTTATCTTCAGTGTTTCATTCCTTGATTAAACTTATGCAAACTGAAATACAATTTGACAATTTTTAAAAAAAATTTGAGTCATTGTGCTGTTAGACACTGGCCAGGCCATGTGCTCTTTGAACTACAACCTCCATATTTTCTTAGCTTTGGCCCCCTCCCCTACCTAGGGCAAGTGACTCTCCTCTCTCTCTCTCTAATTCACTTTCTAAATAAACTATATTTTATAATCTAAAAACAACAACAACACATTTTTAATTTGTAGGCTAGAAACTATTTAGAAACTTGAGGTAACAGCTATACCTCAATTTGAAATCACCTCATTATGATGGTGGAATCATAACAGCAACAACAAATCAGCAGAAAAGATACAACTTAACAACAAATATCAGCTACAGCCCCATGTATTTTTATAAGTAAATTAATTTAATCTTTACTACCATATAACACTTAGATGTCGGTATTATTATTCAGTATAAATATGAGGAGCTGAGACATCAACATTTTTTAAAACATTTCATTTAAGTCATTCAACTCCTAAGTGACAAAAATATTTAGACCCAAATCTATCTATTGTCAAAAACTGAATTCTTTACACTAAATTTCTCTGCTTTTCTTCACGGCTTGCCCTCTTTAAAAATGACTTTCAAGATTCAACTCTTTTTAAATTAAAAAAAATGCAACATTAAAAATAATTTTGGCATCCCTGTATATGGCTCATTTACTTAATCTCTTATAAATCTTATTAAAGTGCAGCAAGGTTTTAAGATGAGATTTTGTTGTTGTTTTGACGCTAAGAATAATACACAATTTCTTTGTATAGCTACCTTAAAAATATTTTCTTCCAAAATGATCACATCTGACAGAGATGTTTTGGTCACCATAAAACAAAAAGCAATGGAAACAAAATGAAAAAGCACAGAGACAGGTGGGATATTGTGAATTTTGAATTTATAGTGAGAAACTTGATAAAACAGAAAACTTCCGGCAAAGCTTTCTGATCACAGCCAATTTGGAAATGTGACAAGAACTATCTCTCTCATGACATTGCAGTACTTTGCTTGTCAAACATTTAAAGAGAAAAAATATAAATGTATGCTGGCTCCAGTCCTAGTTTAAAACCGGCTTGCCCACTCATTGCTAGAAGCACTTTTATAAATGCATTCTGTTCCTCCACTCGTCTTCAACATTAACAAGATCTTGCTTTTATTAAGGAGGTATGATGGGTGTGCTTTTTTTTCTGCATTTCCAAAGTAAGAAATATAGATTAAGGAGTGGAAAGTAACCTCACTTTAATAATAAATGCCTGAATGTTGTTTCCCAGGAAGATGTTGTCATGACAGAAACTGATAATAATTTTGAGGTTTCAAACTAAAAGTTATAGAATTTGAGAGAAAGAACAGGTAAGAGAAAAGCTGAAATGCATACTTCAATCAATCAACGAAGACACAAAGATCAAGCAAGTGATTCCTGACAAATATATCTTGTATTTTAACAATAGTTCTTAGTTATTTAAAAACCTGTCATATCTAAATCTCTGGGGAAGGGGAAGGAATTAATATTCTCAATAAAATAATTCAATATATTTTTCTTAAATGATCACCTTTCCTAGTTTAAACCAATGAAATTCAGAACACATGAAGCAATAATTTATTTGGATGATGTAATTGTATAAACCCTTTGCTTCTTTCTTAGCATCTTCATTTTGTGTGTGTGTGTGTGTGTGTGTGTGTGTGTGTGCGTGCGTGTGTGTGTGTATGTGTAGAGAGAGGAAATTTGAGAGAAAAAAGCAGGAACAGAGATAATGGTGTCTACAGAATACTCATGTTAACTTTAAAGGACTAACGTGCAACCTGAAAGATCAGAAAGGTTAGGTAAAATACACTTTTAGAAGACAGCTCTAAGTATAGAAAATGCAAGACTTCTTTCCACAGTCTGCAAAGTTCATGCCATTCCATGCACCAGATCTCAATTCAAGAACAACTTCCTAGGGATGTTTTCTCCTGACTCCCCTCCCCATATGCGTTAATTTCGAATTTTCCCTATTAGGATGCACCTTTTTTCTCATAATTTACCTCAGTTCATAAGATGATTTGAACAAAATCAATAGGCCCTTTGGAAGAAATGACGTTTGGAGGATTTGTTTTAGTTTTTTGCATTTTTGAATTTCCATTGAGCGGAGACTAACACTGTGCCGAAGGAATAGCTACTCACAAATGTAAGTTGAAAGAATATTCAAATGAATAAATAATGTACAGCTAAAGGTCTGATCCAACTTAAAATCTAATTTTGTTCATCCTCATTTTAAAAATGCAAAAATAACGAGGGGAGATGTATGAGAGTAAGTCTTCATTCCACAACCGAAAACAAAACTTAATATTCCCTGACATTAAATGATAAGAAGAAATTCTAACTTCGAAGAAAGGCAGGTATGTCACATACTAGATAATCCAAAGCATTACCGAAAGAAAAATGAAGAGAAGGGGGAAAGAATGAGAAAGAGAAAGAGAAAGAGAGGAGTGAACGCAGAGAGGGACAAAGGGTGAAGGAAGGAGGAGAATGCAACATGGGCTGGCCAAGTTGGATAAGGACAGAGATGTTTATATTGTTTGGTGACTTGCTGACCTTATATGACCCTGTCAAAAGATGCTCAGTGGAGAGATAGTCCAGTAACCAGAAGAGAAAAAGATTGAGGATTAAAAACAATGATATCTTCCTCGTGGCGTTGCTATAAGAATTCAAAGATTTTTGTCAAAGTTCAAATTCCTAGCATTGTTCTTGAAAGATAATAAGCTTACAATATGTATTAAGAATTTTTTTAAGAGGTGAAGATTATAGATTATGCCCTTTATGCATTAGTCCAGATTGGTTAATAATGAGCAAAATTTAACTTAAAAACCATGAAAATTTGTCAAAATAAGCTAACCAGGCATCATTGCCTGGAAATAAAAATACAAAAGCAAGCAAGGGAAACTCTCAATCAAAACAATGAAAACAAAACAGAATGTTTATTTTATTTTATATGTACATTGATTATAGAATATTTAGCCAATAAAGACAAGAAAAAAAGATTGATCTTTTTTATTTGTGAAAGCTTTTGTAATAAATTTCCATAATTTTCTAACTAAATCAGTCTTTTCCCTATACTTATCTAGATTGTGAGTGATGTAAAAAAGTAAATGATGTTCTTGCAGAATTAGGATATGATATAAAATGTTGAGACCGAAATATAGATTTTTCTATCTTCTTAATTTTGACAAGTAACTAGAGACTATTCAAACATATTGAAAAAAGAGATTTTCATATTATTACAGATTATTATCTAATAATATGCACAGATAACATTTGTTTAAAATTAAAGTATTTAAAATTAATGTGATTTCTATTAGAGTGAATATCTATTAAATTAATTACCTTAATTTGAAGATCTTTTTACCATTCATATAATTTATATAGACTCAAGTTGAAGATTAAAAAAGTGATCTTAAACTTTTAAGTCCCATTTACATTCAAATGTTCATTAATAAGGCAAAATTTAAGTTTATAATCAAATACTTAAGGTAAATAAATACAAAATGTAGAAAAACATGTAAATTAAAATAGATGAATAATTTATAAACTATCCCTATATTAAATTATCTCAACATGAAATTCAATTGACAGCTGCAATTTTGTCTCCAAAATTAAATTATTCTAAAAATAGATGAATTATACAGAATTAATTACAGTTTCAAAATACTTTCCCTATTGTGTTGTCTAAAAGTAATTGGACAAAACATAAAGACCCAATAATCAGTGGTCTAGAAGTTTAAATGTGGTGGTTGCCTCTTGTGGTGGTTGCCTAAAGTACAGAGTTACCTAATTAAAGATTTTGGGATTTTTAAGGCATGGTCTTGTACACCAAATGGTTACACTGAACAAACAGTCAGGGATCTGTGTGTTTTGACAGTGTTGCTCAGAAGACTGAGGTTGCTGACAACATTTTTTTTTAAGTTAGTCTGGTTTCATCCTTTGAGACCCAAGTCCTAGAATGTAAACAAACATCTATAAAGAAGTAGAATCAGCAAGCTAGAATCCAACTCTCCTGCCCCCTCACTCTCTAAAGCAATTCAAATAAAAAGAATTCATTAAAAAAGAAAAATCTCGGCAAGCATTCTGATGATACTCCATGCAACAACTCCTTTATTTTACTAGTGGGAAATTGAAAAGAATTTGCCTAACACTGTTACGAAATTGGATTTCTGTTGTTGTAATACCCTGATTTTATTCTCCTCTAGTTGAAAAAAAATCCCAGATCCTATTTTGTCCATTCCAATTCTCAAGTAACAGTATTTGGTATTTGAAAGGTTATTCAAATATTGTCTTAAAATAATCCCACGTATTATTTAAGATCCACAAATTCTTGAAAAAAAAATACTTTAACTAATGTCAGCATGATTAATACATTCATATAGAAACATATGCCAGGCTACTATTTGCAAAAACATGCTTGATGAACTATATTACCAGCCAAGCAAAAGGAATCTCATAACATTTTAAGAATTAGATGAGTTTTATTAGATAGCAGTTGACAAATATTTTATTGTATAGTTGAAAGTCAAGTACATATATACAATAGAAACTATAATTAGTTGTTATACAACATTGAAAACAAGTTTGAAGTTTCACTATAGCTGTATAGCTTCACATTATTCCTTTAAAAAATTAATAAATAAGTAACCGTCATTATAGCTACTCCACTTGGCTTTTCATCTTCTTTTTTTTTTCTTTTATCTACACATATAAGGTGAATAGAATTGCAAACTGCAGTGTTAGACGTATATTTCCACTCCTATGAACATGTTACATGTTATGTTTTTTTCAGCAAGACATGGTATTTTAAACCCTATATTTAAAAAAAATTAGGTCATAATCATCAAAATTCTTTGTATCTATCTGAAAGCCTTCATCACCTGATAACTCAGCTGGTAGAGGACCTCTAAGTACTTTAAAGTGAGGTTGTTGTTTGGTTTGTTAATGGGCTAGCTGGAAAACGAGACTAGCACTAGATCTATTTGTGTTAGAATAGAAAATAATCAAGAGTTAAAAGAAACCAAAACATGTTAAGAAGCTAGAAAAGGGAGAATAAGTTGGTAGAGGAAATCTCATTCTTTCTGGAAGATGATAGACTCGGATTTATACCACTCTTAAGACCGTAAGCTATGGGAAAAATGGAACTTGAGGAGAATGAGACACTTGTAGGTCCAGGGAGCATGTAAACAAAAAAGTAAGGGTGTTATCACACCTAACTTCACCAAGTGGTTAGAGACATCAGTAAAAGTAACTGTGAGTACTCTCATTAACTAGAACTTATATAATACAGAAAACATCATGAAGTTATTCAATGAAAGATACTACTTAATTACGGTAAAAAAGGACAATTTCTGCTTTTGTATTTCTAATGTCAGCTTTTTGATTCATTTATATTTTTATATTTTATAATAACACAATAAAACATGTTCATTCTAGCTAAAAGATCATGGAATCCAATCACTCAGGCATAAGTCCTGTTTGTATTGCATGCATTTTCTGTATTTATTGATCGTTCTTAAATAGGAAACTGGGCATATAAAATTTGGTATTTTTTTCTTTTTATAAGCTAATTTCATTCAATGTCAATAGGTAAAATATGTAAAAATACTATCATACAGTATCCTGTTATAAAAAATAAAACTGTGGTTGATTATAAGTAGTAAGTACAAGAGCTGAGATTCATAAAATCTTTTGTAGTTTATAGTACCTCTCCATGCACGCATTACTAGATGTGAAAGTGGCAATCAAATGTTAAATAACAAGTGCTGTCCAAGTGTTTTGACTTCCATTATCAAAGTAACCCAAATACATACTATTATAATTCCCTCAATAATATATATTATTTGAAGGAGCCCAGAAAACTCCTGAATTTATTTATAAAAAAAGACATCTTTATTCTTACATGTTTAAACCTCAGTCACTTTCAAAGGACTATTCATTTGATGCAATACGCCTGTCAAGACGCTGTTTCCACTGCTCGAAACAGTTTTTGAACTAAACAGTTTTGATGCCTTTTAGTGCTTCTGCTGTTTTTGTTTTACCTTTTCCATATCAGCAAAACATTTCCCTTTGAGGACTTTTTTTTAAAATCAGGGGAAACAAAAAATCTTGCTAGGGGCAAGATAGGGTGAATAGGGAGGGCGGGGCATGGTGGCTATACTGTTTTTGGTCAAAAACTGCTGTACACTCAGCATGGTGTAGACAAGTGAACTCTTAAATTACCTGTCATGAGATGGGCAAGTGGGTCGAAATAATCTAAAAAGAAAAAAAATTCACTGAAACTGAACACAGCCTCTCACAACAACTGTTAGTTTGTACATGATGCCAGATGCGTTTCTAGAACACTTACCTTGCAGGGTCAAGCCTGTACTACAAGGGATCTGCCTTCCAAAAAATAATTCCATTTCTTTGGGGAAACTTCCTCGTATATATTCCATTTTCCATCAATATTTTCATTTTTACTAAAAAGCCATTTCAATGTTTGATTTATATTTATAACTATTTTTGAATTGGAACATCTCCATATAATTATGAATGATTTTGTTTGTGGTTTTCTTTATTACTCATTTAAAAGTGTTCTTTACATATTCAAGTAATAGAATGATATTTGTTATGTAGATGTGATGAAATATTTACTTTATCTTAATTTTGAACATGTATTTGAATTATATGCATCAAAATTCTACCAATTTAATTTTTCACTTAGTGAAGTTTAATCCGTATATTGTTAATGTTTTCTGCCTTTGAGTTCATGCTTCAATATCCTTTTTCACCTCACTTATATTTTTGTTGTTTGTTTATATTTTCTTTCTTTATGCTTAAAGATGTAGTCCAGTCAGTATTTATTTGAGTAAAGATACAAGGGGAATTGAACTAATAACTTATTCAGTTTATTGCCCTAATTTCATAAAGCAATAATGCAATCTAGTATATGGACTTGAAATGCTCCTTTATTGCATATTAAAATTGTACATTTTGAAATTCTGTTTCCACGCTTTCTCTTCCTGAAATTTGTTGGTACTTTGTTCTAATATCCTTTTTATTGATATAATATACTACCTAGGAGGAATATTTTCCATTTATTACTTTTTTCTCAAAAATGGTCTTGGTTATTCTATTTTTATCTGTTTAAGTAGATAGCAGAATCATTTTGTAAAGAAAAGGAAATCCTTGTTAGTTTGAGCAAAATTGTATCAAATTTCAGGAGAGTTAATCTTTCATCTATAAAATTATAGAATTATCTCTATAGACTATGAACAATTCTTGCTTATTCTATACTTTGATGAGATATTTTTGTCTTACTTTTGTAATTAATTGCTTGATTTAATATCATATTAATGTCTGATAGCCTGTACCATTTTTATTGCTGGAATTTTTTATAATACTTTATGTAAATTATTTTTAAAATTACTTCAGAACATTGGAAACAAATATCAGCATATTTTGGACACAATAATATCAATTTAAATTTAGAGGTATATTTAGGTTTGTCAATTATTTGTATTTTTATAAATATACATATCAAAAATTAATTTAGCATTCATATTCTATAGTTAACACATAAAATAGATATTTTAATAGTTCCCACTTTTAATGTGTTTCTAATCAATTTTGCTTATTTTTGTAAAAAAAATTATTTAGCAAATTATCATGGAATGAATTAAAGAGTAGTAAAAGTAAAAAAGTTTCTATTTTTGTAGGAGCCAGTGGGTATAAGTGGTACATTAGTTATACTTGATTTTGTTCATTGCATTCTGTCTTTTTATTTTGTTTCTATCTTTGTGATACCAACTATAAATCTTAGCTTTCATCCTATTTCTAGGGTATGTTCAGAGGGTAGTTTTGCTTCTGTCAATGATAACATTTTAGATTTTCAGAAGCATTTATTGATTCGAATTATTTTACATTTGAAAGTCAATGTGAAGCGTGTGTTGGGTCCCAGCTAATTTGTTAGTATCAAATCATTCCTTAGTCTATATTGCTTTTATTCTACTAGCTATTTCTTTTTTAAATGTTTTATCATACTATTATTATTCCATATCATTTTACTTTGTATAAAACTTGTATGAAGAAAAAACTGTATTTACCTTTCTACAGGAATATTTGTAATAATTATTTTACTTTGTCTCTATTTTAAGTGATTTTAGCATACACAGACTACCTTTTTATACCTGGGTTTTTCATTCTTACCTATATATGCTTCATCTTTGTTGTGTGTGTGTGTGTGTGTTGTGTGTGTTTGTAGAATTTTAAAATGTTATATACAAGAAGACCTCTCTGGACTTCTGGGCAAGATGGTGATGGAACAGGTTGGACTGTGAGAGTCTCCACAAAAGCGAGTGTCCATAAAGACTCTGAGTGAGTGGGTGTGTGCTGGTGGGTGAGTGAAATTCCATCTGAGGGGAGACCTGGGTTCATGCACCTGGGGATCTCCTCTGGAGGTGACTGCAACCCCCCACCACCCTGAGATTGGAGAGCCGGGTTCACAGGATCGTCTGCCATTCTTGGGGCTCTCTTGAGAGCAGGCAGCAGAGAATAGCTGCCCCTCAGCACTGGCACCTGGCCCATGTCATAACCTGCAGCAGTGGACCTGGCATGAGAAGGCAGGTAGTGGAAATCTGGAATAAAGCTCCAATGCTGGCGACAGGATGACGACGGGTGCCATCTTCTCAGTCCTAAGACTGGGCAGAGAATTGCATTGCCCCACCCAACTCCACCCAGCCTCCATCTTGGTACCCAGAGGTTATTTTCTCTCATTAGACTCTGAGAGACAGATGCCCCTCCTCCATGCTGGAAGATGAACAGACATATCAGATCTGAGTGGGAGACTTGACAGCAGAAGCAGCCAGTAGGGTGAGTCTAGATCTGGTCCTCCTCTTCCCACAGTAGTCCCTGGGGCATCTGACCCACACTGAGAGCAATCCTATCAATCTGTGCTGAGAGCAGAGGGAAGGGACTAGACACCAGCATTGTTCCCTAAGGCAGAGGCCTGAAAGGAACCTGGACTCACAGAAACTGCCAGAGAGCGAGGTTTTTTTTTCCTTGTTTTTTGTTTTAGTTTTAGTTTTTTTCTCTCTCTCTTTCTTTCTGTTTTTGTTTACATTTTGGTACTTGCTTTGATTCTGTCATTTTAATTATTATTATTATTTTAGATTTTCTGTTTATGTGTGGGTATTTTTGAGGGAGAGTACACTAACAGGAAGATTTGTGGTTTGTGTGTGATTATATGTTTTTGTCTTTTTTGCTTTTCCTTTCTTTGTTTGTCTCTCTGTTTTTTTGTTAGTCAGTACCCCTGTCTGTTCTACCTCTTCTCCTCTCTCTCAACCTCCCTTTAATCTTCCTTTTTTCTTTTTCCATGGTTTTCCATTTTCTTATCTCATTTTGCCTTCAGGAGGCAAACAGACACCCCCACTGCATGGACAGATTGTAAGGCAGTGGGAAGTGGGTTCCAGGGGGTCCACACACTTGTCAGCAGGTACTGGGATCTGCAGATAGCTTCTGAATCCCAGCTCCCCCTCAATTAAATCTCAAAACTGCAAAAAGCATAGGCCTCCACCCCTAGTCCAGCTTCAAAATTGAACAAAACTACAGGATCTACATAAGTAAGAATAGGAGATTAAGCAAATAGAAATAAAAGCTATCCCCCATAACTGAACAACAGAATTAAAGAAGAGATAAAAAATGGGGATGAGGTAGGAAAACCTACAGAAATGAATAAAAACTAAAAGAAGAATATGAATCTCACACAGACCCCTGTGAGGTCAACCACTGAGAATACAGACTACAGAATGCAAACAATAAAGGGCCCCAGAATAACTGGTCTCAAACCACAAACTCAGATATCAAGATAATAAATAGAAATGAGGAGAGACAAGAAGAAAGAATTAAGGAGTTGATAACTGAGATAACAGCAACAAAGAATACAGTGAATGAAATAAATAACAAGCTGACAAGCATGGAAAGCAGAATTAACCAAGCAGAAGAAATCATCTCAGGGCTTGAGGACCAAACTATGGAACTAACTCAAACTGTTACAAACATAGAAAAAAAAAAAAGATTAAAAAGACAGAACAAAACCTTTCAGAGATGAATGGTTATTTTAAGAGACCAAACCCACGATTAACTGGAATCCCTGAGGAACAAACATTTCATGAAATTATCCATAAAAACAGCCTTCATCTAATCAGTGATGTGACCATTCAAACTTGATTCAGAGAAACCCCTGCAAGACAACAAATGAGAAGACCAACTCCCAGATGCATAGTATTTGCCTATACAAAGTAGGTATAAAAGAAAAAATCCTAAAGGCAGCAAGAGAGAAAGGTCAGACTACCTACTGGGAAAGATCAATTAGAATACCAGCAGACTTATCTACAGAAACACTTCAGGCTAGGAGAGCTTGAAGCCAATTCTTCAAAGTTCTCAAAGATAAATTATTTCAGCCAAGAATTACCTACCCAGCTAAGGTAAGTTTCATCAGTGATGGAGAATTAAAATCCTTCCCAGACATCCAATCACTAAGAGTTTATGCTGCCTCCAGACCAGCTCTATAAGAAACACTGAAGAAATATGAAACGCAGATGGAAAAGAATAATGACAATGCCCTTCAAAAGAATGTGGGAAAAAGCTTGAAAATGCTCATGAATCCACCCAAAAATCAAAAGAAAGACAATAAACAAACAGCAGCAGCAACAACAAATTCTCTAAGAACCTCAAGAGAGGGATAAACTCTCACATCTCAATTATTAGACTGAATGTGAATGAACTAAATGCACCACTGAAAAGACATAGAATGGCAAATTGGATAAAATATCATGAGGCAAGCCGGGCTCGGTGGCTCAGCCTGTAATCCCACGCGTTTGGGAGGCTGAGGTGAGTGGATTGCCTGAGCCCGCAGGTTTGAGACCCACCTGGGCAACTTGGCGAGACCTCATCTCTACAATAAATCAAAAATTAGCCGGGCGTGGTAGCATGTGCCTCTAGTTCCAGCAACTTGGAAGGCTGAGGCGGAAGGATCGCCAGAGCCCAGCAGTCCAGGCTGCAGTGATTGGGAGCAGCCACTGCACTCCAGTCTGGGTGACAGTGAGACTCCAACTCAATATATATATATATATTTATATCTCTCACGAGGCTACAATACATTGTCTCCAAGAGACTCATCTTACCAGAAAGGACACTCACAGACTCAGAATAAGAGGATGGGAAACAAAATTTCAGGGGAACGAAACTCAAAAGACAGTAGGAATCGCAATCTTAATATCAGACAAAATACACTTTAAGGTATCAAAATTTTTTTAAAATGCCAATGGTCACTACATAATGATAAAAGGTTTAATCCTTCAACAAGAAATAGCCATCCTTAACATACATGCACCCAACATAGGAGCACCAACTTTCATAAAGCAGCTTATAAGTAAACTAAAAAAAGATATTGACTCTAATATTATCATAGCTGGGGACTTAAGCAGCCCACTAACAACCCTAGGCAGATCATCAAGACAAAAGTTAACAAGGAGACCCAGAACCTCAATATGACATTTGACCAAATGGACTTAATTGATACCTACAGAACACTCCATCCAACAATCACAGAATACACATTCTACTCATCACCACATGGAACGTACCATAAGATTGACCACATTCTCGGCCATAAATCAAGCGTAAACAAATTCCATAAGGTTGAAATTCTGCCATGTACCTTCTCAGAATACAGTGGAATAAAAATAAATATCAACACCAAAAAATATCCCCCAAACCCCACACAAAGACATGAACTCTAAAGACCAAGAAGCTAAACAACTCCTGGATCAACATGGAAATCAAAACAGAGACTAAAAGATACCTGGAGACAAATGAAAATGAAGGAACATCTTACCAAAATCTCTGGGATGTCATGAAATCAGTAATAAGAGGGACATTTATATCTCTATGAGCACACGAGAAGGAAATGGAAAGATCACAAGATAACAGGCTAACAAATCACCCAAGGAAGCTGGAAAAGCAAGACCATCAAAACCCTAACTTCAGCAGAGGAATCCATATCACAAAAATAAAAGCCCAAATTCAGAACATAGAAGAAAAAAAAATAGATAATATAAAAAAAAAAAAATCAATGAAACCCAAAGCAGGTTTTTTGAAAGGATAAACAAGATTGATGGACCCCAAGCTAGACTGACCAAGAAAAAGAGAGAAAAAGCCCAAATCAACACAATCAGAAGGGCAAAATATGAAGTTACAACTGACCCTGAAGAAATACAAAAGATTATCAGAGACTACTATGCACACTTGCATGGAAACAACTCGAAAATCTAAATAAAATGGAGGACTTTCTGACATCACATAATCTCCTGAGTTTAAAACAAGAAGAAGTCAAGACCCTAAATAGATCAATAACAACCCAGGAATTTTACTGTCATAAGAAAACTGCTTTAAAAAAGAAAGCCCTGAACCGGATGACTTTCCAGCAGAATTCTACAAATCATACAAAGAGAAACTGATACCAATCCTATTGAAAGTATTTCAGGCAATTGAGAAAGATGGAATTCTCCCCAAAGCATTTTATGAAGTTAACATCACACTGATACCCAAACCAGGTAACAATCCAACAAAGAAAGAGAACTACAGGCCAATATCCTTGATGAATATAGATGCTAAAATTCTCAACAAGATTCTAGTAAACTGGATCCAACAACACATCTTTAAAATCATTCTCCATGACCAAGTAGGCTTCATCTCAGGGATGCAGGGAAGGTTCAGTATTCGCAAGACCATAAACATAATTGAATACATCAACAGACGTAAAGATAAAACCACATCATTATGATTCTATCATTAGGTGCAGAAAAAGCTTTTGATAAAAATCCAGCACCCCTTCTTGATAAAAACCCTTGAACTTCTAGGTATAGATGGAACATACCTCAAAATAGTAAAAGCCATCTATGAGAAACCCACAGCCAACATACTGGAAAACAGAGAGAAATTGGAATCATTTCCCCTGAAAACCAGAACAAAACAAGCATGCCAACTCTCATGGCCCCTGTTCAACATAGTGTTGGAAGTCCTGACTAGAGCAATCAGACAAGAGAAGCAAATTAGGGGTATCCAAATAGCAAAAGAAGAAGTTAAGTTATCCCTCTTTCTAGACAACTTGATTCTATATCTCGAAAACCCAAAAGAATCTGTCAAAAACCTCCTTGCACACTGATAAAGGACTTTGGCAAAGTCTCAGGCTATAAAAGTGCAAAAGACAGTTGCATTCCTATACACCAACAATAAACAAACAGAAACCCAAATAAAAGCACAATCCCATTCACAATAGCCACAAATAAAATGAAATACCTTGGCATCTTTCTAACCAGAGACATGAAAGACCTTTACAAAGAAAACTACAAAACACTGCTCCAAGAAATTAAATATGACACAAATAAATGGAAAAACAGTCCATGCTCATGGGTTGGAAAAATCAACATTAAGATGT
Source organism: Tarsius wallacei (assembly GCA_963574415.1). Lineage (NCBI taxonomy): Eukaryota > Metazoa > Chordata > Mammalia > Primates > Tarsiidae > Tarsius > Tarsius wallacei. Next base: position 47,910 of record CAUYQG010103430.1, read on the forward strand.
CCATTCTACCCAAGGCAATCTACAGAGTTAATGCAACGCCCATTAAATTACCAGCAGAATTCTTCTCAGACCTGGAAACAATACAGGAATTCTAATGGAGACATAAGTTACCACAAATAGCCAAAACAATCCTCAGCAAAAAAAAAAAAAAATCAAGTGGGGACACAACAAACTCCCAGACTTTAAGCTTTATCATGAAGCTACAGCAATCAAAACAGCTTGGTATTGGTACAAGAACAGGCATACAGACCAATGGGACATTATAGAGATTCCAGAAGAAAAACTTCAATTTCTCAACCAACTCATCGTTGACATAGCCTCCATCACCAACCACTGGGGGGAGGAGAACCTAGTCAGCAAATTGTGCTGGGAAAACTGGCTGATGACATGCAGAAGGTTAAAACAAGACCCCTAACTATCATTATATACAAAAGTCAACTCTAAATGGATCAAAGACCTAAACGTACAACCTCAAATATAGGAACCTTAGAAAATGCAGGAGACACCCTTATGGAAATTGGTACTGGCAACTAATTCCTGATCAAAACCCCAAGTGCCCATGCCATAGGAGATAAGATGGACAAGTGGGACTTCATTAAACTGACAAGCTTCTGCAAAGTCAAAGAAACCATCAAGAGAGTAGGGAGACAGTCCACATTCTGGGAAATAAATATTTTCCAACTGTATATCTGATAAAGGCCTAACATCTAGGCTCTATAATGAACTCAAATGTGCCAATAGGGAAGAAACAAACAGTCCTATTACCTCGTGAGCAAAAGATATGAATAATTACTTCTCAAAAGAAGACCATACGAGCATCCAATACATGAAAAAATGCTCAGACTCATTAGTTATCAAAGAAATACAAATTAAAACCACACTGAGATACTACCTAACTCCAGTCAGGATGGTCATCATCAATAACACAAAAAACAACAGATGCTGGAGAGGATGCTGTGAAAAGGGAACATTCTACGCAATTGGTGGGAGTGTAAACTTGTGCAACCTCTGTGGAAAACAGTTTGGCGATTCCTAAAAGTTCTAAAAATCGACCTTCCATATGACCCTGCAATCCCCATCTATGTATCTGGAGGAACTCAAATCACCCTATGAAAAAGATACCTTCATACATGTGGTTCTTGCAGCATTGTTCACAATAGCAAAAACATGGAATCAACCGTACTGCCCATCAAAAGAAGACTGGATTTAAAAATGTGGTATGGGCCTGGCTCTGTGACTCAGCCTGTAATCCCAGCACTTTGGGAGGCCAAGGTGAGTGGATTGCCTGAGCCCACGGGTTCGAGACCCGCCCAGGCAACTTGGCGAGACCTCATCTCTACAATAAATAAAAAATTAGCTGGGCGTGGTGGCACACGCCTGTAGTTCCAGCTATTTGGAAGGCTGAGGCAGAAAAATCACCGAAGCCCAGCAGGTGGAGGCTGTGGTGGCCGGGAGCGTGCCCCTGCACTCCAGTCTGGGTGACAGGGTGAGACTCCAACTCAAAAAGTAAAATAAAATAAAAATAAAAATTTGGTACGTATACACAATGGAATATTATGCAGCCATAAGGAAGAACAAAATTATGAACTTCACAGCAACTTGGATGTAATTAGAGTCTATAATACTAAGTGATCTATCACAGAAACAAATAACTGAGTATTACATGTTCTTACTCATAAGTGGACCT
>CAUYQG010103435.1:0-45853 GCA_963574415.1 Tarsius wallacei
CTGGAGTTAGGTGGTATCTCAGTGTAGTTGCAATTTGCATTTCTTTGATGACTAGTGAGGCTGAGCATTTTTTCATGTATCTGTTGGCTGCTCATATGTCTTCTTTGGAGAAATGTCTATTCCTATCTTTTGCCCAATTTGTAATGGGGCTGAATAACCAATGTCTGAATAACCAAGTGTAAGAATTGCAATTTTGAGAGTATTATTTCTAAGAAAAACTACTTAAAATTGTTCATCTCGTTTGTGTTTTCGGAGCAAGAGCTCTTATTTGTATTCTAATCGAGGAAATGAAACAAAGTACTGCTCTTTTAATGTGCTGATGTTAAGGCATTTATTTTAGAAACATTTAAAAATGTACATTTTAAATGATCATGAAGACACATTTAGGCAGAATTGGAGTGATAAGAGGGAACTAGTTTTTGTTGATTTTTCTTTTCTTTTTTCTTTTTTTTTTTGGAGTTGGACTCTCACTTTCTTTCCCAGGCTGGAGTGCTGTGGCACGCTGTTCATGGCCACCGCAGCCTCGACCTGCTGGGCTCAGGCGATCCCTTCACCTCAGCTATCCAAGTAGCTGGAACTACAGGCATGTGCCACCACACCCAGTTAATTTTTTGATTTATTGTAGTGACGAACTCTCACCAAGTTGCCCAGGCTGGTTGAAAGTTTGGGCTCAGGCAATCTTCTTGCCTCAACCTTCCAAAGTGCTAGGATTATAGGTGTGAGCCACCACACTTGGCCGTTTGTTGATTTTTCAGCTGAAATGTCAGACACTGCACTATTGATGTTAAAATTTGTTTTCTCGTTTAATTCTGTAAACAATTCTATGTGGTAAGTGATGTCATTTCCATTTCACAGATGGAGTCTCAGGAATCAGTATCATGGCATTCTGAGTATATTATTTTGTGGTAGAGCTGAATTTGAGTTTCTTTGGTCCCAATGTTGTAGTTGCTTTTCAATCAGTTCAACTGCTCTTTAATTATTATAAAATATTTATTTATTTCAGTTCAACTGCTCTTTAATTATTATCAAATTATTTTCATTGCCTGCTAATGTATCAGAAAGATGGAAATGGACAGGTGTGGTGGCTCATGCCTGTAACACCAGCACTTTGGGGAGTCAAGGTGGGAGGATTGCTTGAGCCCAGAAGTCTGAGACCAGCCTGGGCAATACAGCCAGCCCTCGTCTCCACAGCAAATCAAAGCATTAGCTGTAGTCCCTCAACTACCTGAGGCTGAGGCTGGAGGATATCCTGAACCCAGGAGTTCGAGGCTACAGTGAGGCATGCTCGTGCTCCTGTATTTTGGCCTGGGTGACGGAGTGCGATCCTGACTCAACAACAAGCAACAAGAACAACAGCAACAACAAAGGACAATAAAGAAGGAGATGAAAATAAAAATCTTGTCATTCAAAGAAAGTGTTTTCTTGAGAGTTAATTTTTATCCTCACCCGGTCTTACTGTTTTTTGTTTGGGGTATAATACGTTCTCTAAACTAGAAAATTGATTCAGACAATATTTTTTGGAAGAGTTAATAACCATGTTTTAAAGAACACCAATAAACCATATTAAGTTAACCATTAATTCATCGCATTAAAAGGAAGAATATGTTTAGAAAACACAGACAAATTATATGTTTAAGGCTTGAATTTATGATTAACTGAGTTAAATTAGAAGCTAAACTAACTTTGAAAGTGACATCTCTGTCACTGGTATACCTAATCATGACTCTTAATGAAATACTTAAAAATAAATGAATCAATGTCTTCTTTTAATAATAGCTCTGAAAAGGAAAGTTTAGAATATTTAACTTCAAGTTCATAACTAATAATTATCAGACTTAATAACAAAAGAAGGGATAATATGGAGCCCACACTCTAAGCTACATTTATGTTTTAAAACACTTATATACATAAAACCAGGTATATTTACATGGAAGTGGCTTTGAGGATTAGTGTTACTGCATGGAAAATTTTTTTCACAAGAGCAGGTGAACAGAACAAGATAGCTGAATTTAAATACAGGAAACCTGGAAAGAAGAATAAAACTCTTTTAGAGGCTATGTAATACAATGAGAAGAGCATGGATTTCTGATTCAGATATACTGGGGTACAGTCATGAACTTGAGAAGTTGTCTACTGTATGAGAGAATCAGTGACCTCTTCTGTGAAATCTTTTTCCCGGAACAGCTTTGAAAAATAAAATAAAATAACACACTCATAACATTCACCCCAAATAAGTACCCATTCACTTCTCTCTTATTTTTTCACTTGCAGAGTTGCTAATTTTGTCATGGGTGAGCCTAGATTTCAAGAACACAAGATTAAGAACTCTGTAAATGACACCTCATCTTTTTAATACCTGTCCTTAGATGAGGAACAGTTTGAGAGTTTTCTTGAGGTGTTTTAATGGACAATGAAACCAAACCCCCTTAGGATTTCTGGTTTTGTTCTGAGATGGAAGATGGACATGGAATGAATGTTGACCATTTTTCCTGGCCGTTTGCCTGGATGTATGTTTCCCTAACTGAAATCTTGGTTCTGTACATTGTGGTTTAGATCATACCTAAGGATTTTAGAATCAGAAGGGATCAGCACTAGGACCCAGTTCTTATTTTTGATTGTGAATAATTGATTTGCTTTTGTATTTCCTTCTCATCTCAACTTCCATGCTTGTATTCAACATGCCCAATGTGGAGTTTAGTGCTGGGGATTCACATATGCATCGTTCAGATCCGTGCCCTCAGGACACCAACAGTCCAGTAGGAAGACAAACATCCCATAAACCATAATCAGAAAATCTTTGATGAAAAGAAGTTTCACCAATGTATTCTAGTCATGAATATGACACTATTGACATCTTCTATCCCATTTGAGCTTTCAGTTTTTGTACTTCCTAAGGCTTTGTCCGGATATTTCCGAGTATTTGACATAAAGTCATTTTCTTGGTCTGTCTGTTGAGAAAACAACTGCAAAATGATGCCTGCCTTTATTCTCTTCCTGTTTTTAAAATACGTGAAATATCACACTGTAATTCAAGGGAGTTTGATTTAAAGCATGCTCACCTTGGACCTCATTTCGGGATGCTCTCGGGCGCCTGTCTCCACGGTTGCTTGTCAGTGCTAACGGGCTTTCCCTCTTCTTCCTACTGAGATCCAGGTCCACGCTGTGCCACTGCCACTTCTGCCCTTCAGAGCTTCCTTTGCCCTAAGATGCCCCGGTGCATGTTTTCATTTAGTGACATATTCATACATCCTGCTCAGGAAATGTCTGTGCTCATCTGTCTTCAGCATGATTCCGATGGTAAAAGTTATTATATAATAATAGCACAGTTATTAAAGGATAATTACTGAACTGCCTCTAAAAGAACAAAAACCAGCAAATGGCTATTTCGCAGTTTAATCCAAACTTCAAAATAATTCTGTGCTGTAGGTATTATTGTTCTTAATACTGTACAGATGAGGGAACCGAGACTTAGGCGGAGACCCTTTGAATCATACAGTTAGGAAGGCCTAGAGCTGGCATTTGTGCCTAAGCAAAACTCACTGTACATCCTGACTGTAGTTTCTGAGAAAGTAACTCATATTTTTACTCTACATGCTTTATATTGTTATAATTTTATATGTGTATAGAGCAGACAGCTTAAAAATATGACTTTTAGTCCTTTTTGCAATGAGTCATATTTAAAAAGTTGTTTGAATGTAGTAGCAGGATTTTAGTCAAATGAATGAAAAAAATAGTACTTAAAAACACTGACATACAAAATATGAGGATTTCAGAAGACATTATCTTCTTCCACATATTTTTTCTTTTATTTATTTTTAATGTGTTTATTTTTTATTTATATTTATTTATTTTTTTGAGTCAGTCTCACTCTGTTGCCCAGGCTGGAGTGCAGTGGCACCCTCACAGTCACTGCTTCCTTGACCTGATGGGTTCAGGCACTCCTTCTGCCTCAGCCTTCCAAGTAGCTGGAACCATAGGCGTGTACCACCACACCCAGCTAATTTTTTGATTTATTGTAGAGTCGAGGTCTCACAGAGTTGTGAGGCTGGACTCCAAAGCCTGAGCTCAGGCTATCCTCGTTACTCTGCCTCCCAAAGTGCTGGGAGTACAGGCGTGAGCCACCAAGCCTGGCTGAATTACTTATTTACTTAAAGAGATGAGTGCTCGCCAAGCTGCCCAGACTGGTCTCAAACCCTTGGGCTCAGGCAATCCTCTTGCACCGAGCCTCCCAAAGTGCTGGGATTATAGGCGTGAGCCACCGCGCCCAGCTCAACATATTTTTCAAGGGCTTTCTACTGATCCTATTTTATAGACATTCAATTTAAGCAAAATTTTAACTTTGAAAAACGACTCAATTTTTATAGAGCGATATAGTTTAGTTGATATGTTCTCAAAACTTCAGGTATATGAGAATCCCTTATGTGTATAGTTATTTAAAATACAGATTATTTTAGAAGATTTACTGAAGGTCCTTGGAACATATTTTTTTAACAAATCCCTCAAGTGTCTCTGATGCAAATGACCCATAGAGCACATTGTAAGTTACAACTTTTTTAAAAAATAGGCTAGTTCTTAATGTAAGAGATGAATCACACATTTGCAAATCTGGAAACTCTTCTCTGAAGTTTTCCAGCTCCACTGTTTGTCTAAAGTAGCAGATGTGGCTGCAGTGCAGTGGCAGGGATGGTGGCAGGACCCACCCATGTAGCACCCGTGGGTAGCGACCTTTGCTAATGTGACAGCTTTTCAAAAACATTGCAGTATTTTAGCATTTGTTGAGAATCTCTTGCAAGCATCTGTAGGAACCTGTGAAACAATACACCATACCTTGAATAAAAAATATGCACTGTCCTATTTATTGATTAAATGAGTGTGTGTAAATGTGTTATATATAGCTTTCAGAATAACTTCACTGGACTTTCAGAAATACTTTTGACAGGATAGCCTCTATTCATTTATTTTTACAATTAGAAAGAAGGCGAGAATAGTAGTATTCTATTAGTATAAGGCGAACTTTAACTGGTTAAAGCTTTTTAGGAAAAGCAAAAGAACAGAAAGCTATGCAGGACATACAAAGAAAAAAAGTGAGAGAACCGTGCAGTGTTTCAAGTGCAAGGAAACAAGAAGAAGGATGGCCCCGTGAGCCGTCCTTAGGAAAGTATATTTTGAGTGAACGGACATAGGGTGTTTTTCTTAGAACACATCGCATGAGGCGTTTTTAAAAGGTGCATGCGGAGGTCTGAGGCAGTTGACATATGAGAGTTTATATCAATGTTAGAGACATAGATTCAACAGTAAGTGATATGTTGTGGAATTTGCTGACTTGTTTAAGGAAGATCTCTTAGCTTTTGTATTATCATTCTGTAATCATGTAAGTCATCCCAAGGTGTTTCTTAGAGGTATGGTAATGTCCTCTTGTGATAAAAATGATTCATGATCAATAGAACTTGTTATTTATTTATATGTTTATGTGAAAGCAGGATTGTTTTGAGAAAGCTGGATTTATTGAGAGGACAAAAGAGTTCCCACAGTGGGAGGGGACCCCAGGGAGTGGCCCAAGTAGAACTTTTTATTTTTTAACTTCTAGGATCCATTATATGCCCAGTATCTCTTTTTAAGCTCTGACTAGAATCTTGTGCAGTGTTTTCTAATCCATGGATATTCTCCCTTATCTAAAAAGCATTTAGTTTACAAATAAGAATGCTTTTACCTGTGCCAATCAAAATACAATCATTAGCTATGAATGTCACATTCTATACGTAACAGAGTAACACAGCACTTGAAGAAAATTGCAATTTAGCATAATTGAAACTTGTGCCCAGCCATCTGGAGCACTTCTGCATAATATAAAGACATTTGGCATTTTAAATAAAGGATTTTGAATTAAACTAGAATTCTTTTGTGTCTTCCTAGGACATTGATTTATTGAGACTACGTGTGGCTTTTCATCATATAAAAAAGATTAATGATTTCCTAAATGTCCTCCATTTCTTCATTTTATAATATGGATACATACCATTAAGAAAAACAACCTTTGGGGATCTGTGAACAAAGGTGACAGAAAATAGTCCAGAGTATTTCTTCAATAATTCATCAAATGATATATAGTATAAGTTTTCCCAAAGTAAAAAATAAGTATGGCATTATTGAATGTAGGCTGAATGATAAATGCGTAAATGTATGATTATCTCAATATTAGATATAAGATTTTTTATGAAACACATTAGGGTACTATCAAAAAATTCTAACTTTAGATTTGTATATTTCATGGTGATTGGTATTGGTCATTTTAAAGTGTCAAGCAGATCTTATCAACATGAAGTAATTTAAATACAAGTATTTTTCTGAGCAAAATGTTTATTAGGCTCAAATAATTCTAAATCTTATAGTTCAAGTGATTGGAAAATAGCTTTCATGTTAAGAAATGTGAAATTATTAGCTCTTGGTATTTTAATTTTTGAATATTATTTTGCATTTTTATCAAAGTAATATAACTGAAGTTATAATGTATTATTCATAGTCAAATTGCAAATGTGAGTCACTTCTCCAGTGGCATATTTTAGTGTAAAGTTTGATGTGGAGTGGCCATCAGAGAAATAGGGTTTTGTTATTCTTGTCCAAGACTCATGTGAATGTCTGTGTTCAAATAAGTAAGATGTTTTTGTGTAACTACATATACACAGAGTTGGGCAAGAGTTACATCAGCAAAGTCAGGAAAAGAAAAGACCACTAACAAAACTCTGAAAACCCACTTGAAAGTGACTGAGCTTAATCACTTAGCCCTTTATGGGCTGATCAGAAAGAGTTCCCTCTAACTGACTGAATAAAAAATGAAACATACTGAAAGTGCTATATGTGTATAAAGTGCTTGTGTGTGTATAAAGACTTTCTTCTGGTGTTTAACAATTTTAGTGGGTGATTTATCCTATGAAAGACATTCATTAAATTTACCAGTCATAATTATAGTTAGATTTTAGAGTTATCTGGTTTATTATTCTAAAACAAGATTATATGAGAATTGCTGAGTTCCTTCTTTGAATACATTTGCATGAGAAACACATTGAGTTGGTAGAGAAATAAATTTAAAAAATTATTTTTGAAAATAAATAATTAAAATATGCATACTTATATTTCATTGGTTCTTACCTAGAAAAAAATGCAATCTAAGAATACGCTTTTGTAAAAATCATATTTAGGTAATTGATTAAGTTTTTAATATATTTCAGCTAAATTTTTAATGTGCTGTGGGTTTTAATGTAAATGTGTCTACATTTAAATTGTCTTTTTAACATTGAGAGCATGCAGCATGTTGTCTATATTTAGAAGTGTATTTTTAAGTTTAGCACACCACTTTGTATTTCATGTACAAAGATTTTTCTTAGAATTTTTTTTGCATATTAAAGCATTCAAGTTTTTGTTTTTTTTTACTTTTTAAAGCTCCCTGTATATTTCAGGTTGCTAAGTTTCATCTCTCTGCATTCGATTTTTAAAATGTCCTTATAGTTTCTGCATAATGGTCATATTATCTATTTTTTGGCTTTTTGTTTCCTGTGTCAGATAATACATTTTGGTGTGTATTATAAATCATCTCATAATACTTGCAGAATATATCAAGAAGTGCTTCTTAGGCTGTTACTATAAGTAGCAAGGACAGTGTCCAAGATTTGTTAGTCAAATTGTTCTGCAATGACTATATATATTGTACACACATACACACACACACACATATATACACACATATATGCATGTGTATTTCCATTGATTTAAAAACTGTGGTGAATTCTTTATTGATAACTATATTTCAAACTTGATTAGCATTTTACTTATTTTTGTTTGGGCTTCAGAATTAGAAAGATTACTTTTTAAAATATATGTATATTTTGTACTATATATTTCTACTATGAAGATACATTTAAAAACTAAAAATTCATAAAACAACTATTTGTCACACTTTAATGTGATCATGGCTGGCAAAAAAAAATTGTAGATGTCATATACATTTGAACTGCATTCCTTATAGTAACAACTGGTTAAGAAATGTATATTATCCCATAGCTAAGAATATTGAAATGAGGCAAAATATGCCAACTTGTAAAGGTTCATTCCTTTCCACTGCTGTTTTTATTTATCAGTCATATTAAATCAGAGTTTTTAAACAGAAAAATGTTCCATCTATGCACATTTCTTTTAAATAAATATTCTAAAACAAATAAATGAATGCTATATAACTTGAAATTCTAGATTGGGTTATAACTAACTATACAGGCCTATATCCATTGTATATGTGTTTTAGCAAGTATGTAGCAAACGCATTTAGTTTGTATACGTAAGCTCTATTTTAAGGTAATTTTATGTAGTAGCCCTGCGAGCTTTAAGCAATCAATCATTTTGCGCTTTTCAATCACATCTAATGAGTTCTTTGAAAAGAAACCTGTGGTTCGCCTGATGAGGGCTTCATTTTTTCCCATGAAAACGGAAGCATGTCTGAATTCTGTGCGTCTGCTCTGGCGCGTAGTGGAAGCTTCCTCCCCCGCTGGCAGGGCAGAAGCGAGTCGGTGTCTTACCCCGGTTGTGCTAAACCATGTCTCTACTGGTTTAAACACGACGTCGGCCATGGGGCCCCAGCCAGGGCTGGAACCCACAGGCCCTCCTCCCTTCATCCCGTCCCTGTTACCAGCCACAGAACTTTCCATGTCGGCCCCTAGCTCTGTCAAGAATCATCATCTGACTGACAACTCCTTCTGGTAAAAAGATAAAGAAAATCGAAGAAAATTCCATTTTATGTCTTAACATAATGCTGATAGCACTTCGTAATGACTGCCTTTATCTGAGACTATTGAACATGTTTTCTGAAATCTCAGTTTGAGTGTTGACTATACATTAAAAATACACGTTGACCTTGCTCTGAGAGAAAATTGGAGAAGCCACACAACAGAAAAAAAAAAAAGAAAAAGAAAAAGAAAAAATTGTGGGACACAGTCAATTAGTTCACTATATTATTAGGTAGAATAATTAGAAAAGAAATTTGATCGTAGATTTATATGAATTGCTAAATATATATAAAAATAAAGGAGGCATGAGCTATGTTTAAAAGCAAATTCAGCCCAAGTCTGGGCACAATGGGGACAGACCGTGACTGAGCTGGTCTTGGGACCGTGTCGCATGGCTGTGGACGGAGTGGTAGAGGTCTGGCTTGTGATGTCAGTGGAAGAATCTAGCAGCAGGGATGCAGGCAGAGGGAGAGATTTTCTTGCTGGGTGAAGCAATTTACGCTTTTTAAAAAATTCACACTTTTAAAGGGGTGGGAACCCTTCGGAGAGCAATTCCCACAGTGCAGAAAGTTGAGAAGTGCCGTTAATCTTGCCAGCGCCTGTCGAGGAGGCATCACGTGTGGATTTTGAATAAGGTCATCTGCTTTATAAATGTATTATTTTAATATCTTGTGCTATATTGAAATCTTGATTCCCCTTTCCCGTGGCGAATGGATTTCCCAACCACCTTGAAAAATTTTGAAGCAAATGTACTAGGTGACTCCTTCCACCTTTGTGGTCACTGAACACCCAGCACGAGCACAGTGAATCCGGGAGGCCTGGTGTCATGTCCACTTACTTCTCCTTGTGAGCGAGCTCCCTGATCTGGGGGTCGGCCATGAGAGCCAACATCTTTATCGACCAGAAAACCCCAAAGCACGTGGGAACACCCGCTCCCCATACTGCGACACTTAACTGCCACCCTTGCCTCTCCGGATACTCGTGCTGGTGGACAGCATCTCACCTTCTCATTCGCTGTTTGGTCCAGGACATCCTATGGAAAAATCCTCCAGGTGCCTCCCAGGTAGAAATAACTAGTCTTTTCTAAATTCCGTAACGTTTTATTCACGTCACAACTACACTGAATTATAGCTCCTTCCACCTCTGACGGTCTCCCCTGCACGACAGTTGACCTCTTGGTGCCTGGTCTGTTTCTCACCTGTCCCTGGGTTTCCTGTGGCTGTAGGAGTGCCTGTCACATGGCAATGATCAGTAAGTGCTGAGAGGAGGGACCCGCTGGAAGGGATTGGATGAGTACGTGGGTTTTGCTTTTCTCGGTGCTCTTGTAGCTGTCCCTTTCACATTATTTTCCTCTCTCACCTTTAGAAGGTACCTGTGTGATTTGGTCATAGTGCGAGTTGCTCTAGAAACAAAGGTCTATCTTTATTTCTTTTCCTATAGTAGCAGACACTCGCATTTATGCATTATGGTTGGTCAGCCGTTGTTTAAAGTTGGTGACCTGGGTGACTGTCTAGGTGTCTCCTGGAGGAAGCAGTGAATGGAGCAGATTATCCTCCGGCATGAGAAATTAATTTAAAAACTGTGGTGACTTCTTTGTTGATAACCGTATTTTAAACTTGATTAGCATTTTACTTTATTTTTGTTTGGCCTTCAGAAGTAGAAAGATTACTTTTTAAAATGTGGGTGTATTTTGCACTATGTATTTCTACTATGAATATACAGTTCAAAGTGTATAGTTGTTGATGTTGCAGTGGAATGGCGAGAACATTCTCCGAAAAGTAGCAAATATTGGATGATTAAAGTGCTCAGTGTGCCTTGTCTTTGTTTTTGATTTGGGGACTCTGTGTTTAAAATGACACCAGTGTACTTTAGGCTTCTGCTCCTGTAACTTCTGCTTAAGGTCAAGGAGGAATGTCTAAGCACCGCTCAAGAACCACTGGGGGGAAAAAAAGGAAAATTGGTGATAATTACGCTTGCTATTTTCCTCTTAGTAAATTGTTTTCCTTTAATTTTTTTTCTGGGATTCTGTTGACATTGCTATGTTGACCATTTAAATATAGAGACTATTAATGATTATTTTTAGTAGCACTTGATGATTTTTCCTCCTACTAAATACTTCTGGGGCGTGCATCATTTATGCACTTTGGTCTGCCTTTGCATGCTGAAATTTCTTTTGGCTACTAATTCAGTTAGAATGCACTCGGAGTTTTGAAGGGCTACAGTATCGGTAACCGATGAGCAATAAGTAGAATTACAAATTTATCCCTCAAATGACCTACTCGTCTATATTTTAAGCAAATCTCTACATGCGCTATACATGTCATCCAGGTAGGTTTTTCCCAGCTGCCCAGCCAGAGAGCACCGTATTCAGTGTCACAGCTCGGCTGCAGAGCCGTCATTATCTGTATGAGATCAACCCTTTGGAGGAAGCAGTGAAGGTTTTCTGATTTAATTTGCTTTCAACAAGTTTCCCCCTCCCCTTTAAAAAAAAAAGTTTAAGTCATGCTCTTAGTAGGTCATTAGACTTTGAGAGTTACTCACTTTGTTAGCCCAAACACTAAAACCTTGTGTCTTTTAACTCTGATTAGTGACACTTTAATAAAGTCATTTGAAGTTCAGTGGACTGAATTTTCCAACGTTTCTGATGTTTCTATGGTCACGGGAGAGCAACCTGTATTGAAGCTTGCACACCATCTTTTAAATGCAAATCTTGGGAAGCAGTGTGTAATTTTGTGTATCTGATTTCAGCACTGACTGCAAAATGTGTTGGATTAAAATAAAAGCCGGGGCAGTGTTTTTCTTCTTGTTGGTTTTCAAGTCGGAGTACAGGAAGGGCTGGGAAGTAGAGAGACTGTCACTTGCCTAAGCTTGAGTCTTTGAGAATAAAACAGTTTGTAGATTAAAACTTTTATGGCTATACTTTTTTTTTTTTTGGCAAACCTAAGAGGACAAAACCTCGTTTTCTTTCACATGATTAACTGGTAAGGGTCTTGCAATCTATTGAATGAAAAATTTCTTAGAGATGGATCCCTGAATTTTTTTTTTGAAAAAGTAAAGAAAAAGTATGTCCAATTGGCTATAATTAACTCATGCACGGTGAGCTCACTTTGGAGGAATTAATGCATTTTGTATTGCGTTGCGACTTGAGTGAACATTTACAACACGTGAGAATGGAGAGGATGAAAAATTGTGGTTGTCTCTGGGTTCACAAGAAGCCAAGGAGGCAGGTCATTGACTTAATTTTCATGGGAAGCCTGGCTCGAGCCTGCTCGCATATTCGGGGGCCCCACAACCTGGTATTGGCAGCCACGGTTTGGAAGGGGAGAAGGCCGCAGCATCGTGCCATGGTTTGTTGAGGAAAAACAAGGGAGGATTTAAAACAAAGCTCTGAATGGGAACAGGAGTCCTTGTGTCCCGGAGCTGCCTGACTTTTCCTCTTTGGTGCCTCATGAAAATGTCGCCCTCTGAATAAGGGCTACCCTGTGTTGAGGGAACCTTTGAAGATACCATTCCGTGACTCTTGGGAGTGAGAACATTTACACTTCTTGCAAGAAATAAGGTGGGGCCCCTGAGCTGCAAATGCCATGAGAAAGCCTGAGTCTGGGAGGTGGGTTCAGGGCTCAGTGTGTCCCACCCGAAGGAATGAGTGGCCTTGTGGGTTTTTTGGTTTTCTCTAAATCTTAATATCAGTACGTCTGGATATGTTTGTTATCTATTCAGTCACATAGGAAATGTGGTTTAGCATTTAATGATTCCTGTAGTGAATTTAAGAAGCCATTGTTCTTTTATATCAAGTTCGTTCATCCGTAGATGCTATCTCTGAACTGATTTTATGAAGACTCAACAACAGTGCTATTATGTAGGTAGGATCTTACACTAATGGTATCAGTATATTAATAAGTGTTTGTGTCTCATAAGTGAGAACATCAATAAATTATGACAAGGCAATGGAGAAACTAGTGGCTCACATCGCGCTTTGTTGCATTTTTAATGAGCAATAACGTATATTGCGCAATGATGTAAATGAATATTCATTTTTAATAAAGCAGCCTTCTGAAAACGAATGAAAGAACAAAAGTGTTCTTTGAATTTTCTATTACCAAGTTTTTCTTGAAGGATATGTGGTGAGAATAGCTAATAAGAATGCTTTACTTGAGGCTCCTATAGTTTTAATTAATGGATGTCAGCCATAGATGTAGGTAACCAGTTGTGTAGTATAAACTATCTATAATAATAATACATATATGGCATATATTCTCTCTACATACGTATTCTGGTCGTGTAAGCTAACTAATTTACAGATTTTATATGGAGAGATATAGACAAATAGCTGGAAATGCCAACTAATTAATGGTGCTAATTGAAAAATGATGCAACAAAAGGTAAAAGAGAAAGGATAAGAAAAATCAGTATAGTCACATTTACAGATGTTTTTTGGGAAGTAAAAGTAAATGTTGGTAGAACTTTCAGTGAAAAAAATAGTTTTCTAGGTCTGTCTCTTTTTCTCCAGTAATTCTTCAGTTTGTTGACATTTAAACAGATGGCTGCTGATACAACAAAGCCACTTATTTTAGAAAAGAAAAATTAATTTGTATGTTTGCATATATATATTTGATATATGATTTGAATATTATATTTAAAATATGTAACATAAATATAAATCATAAGTATTACTAATAAATTACAGTTTGTAAGAATGCTTACTTTCTTACTTCCATTGGGGATTGACTCTATTTTTATCAGATTATAGTGAAAATTATATTTATTTTTAAAAATCAATATAGATTACTGAAAATGCTAAGATAATTCTAGCAAATACTTCCTAAATATTTGAAAAGACTCAAGACTTTATAATTGGACCTCTGGTTATCTGACTGAAAATTGATTGACTTTTGGATTTGTATATATATACTGGAATATATGTTTAATCGAAATGTCATTTAACTGGAATGACAGTTAAGAGTAATTTCATCATAGTAATCATACTGATGCATAATATGTCTTCAACTACTATTTGAGATGTCTAGAACTGAGAAGGATTATAATACAATGTTGGATGAGGTAGAAAAGTCATGAGCATTACAATCAGAGGGCCGAGGGTTCAAATTTCACAAGATTCCATCCCTGAACTGGCTCTATGACCCCAAGAAAGCTGCTCAGTATTTCTGACGTCTCAGTTTCTTTATTCATAAAAAAGTGATGTTAATTCTTACTTTTTTTATTTAGTGTGTGTCTTTATTAGTTAATATTCCCAAACACCAAGTATGGTAGCCTCTCTACTTCATGCAATGTGGTTAATGCAATAATTTTTCATCACATAAATTGGAACCTATCCTTTCATACATACAATGGTCCCGTGAATCACTCCTTCCCTCTCCAGAGAACATGACTACAAAGTGGCAAGGTGCCCACATCTGCATCATGGAGAGCAACGAAGGCTTCATCTAGGATGTGGGCTTCCCAGAGGGAGAGGTTCTTTCCGTTGTCACTTAGGGGGCCCAGCTTGTCCTCAGGGTCAAGCGGAATGCCTGGCACTTGGAGAGGGGTCAGCAAGGCTTTACTGAGCAACCGAACCCACACCGTGGGATTAGAGTGGAGAACACGGATTAATGAGAAGACCACATTCTCAAGCGAGGTTGCAGATAGGTTGGCTGCTTTTTTTGTCATTTTAACTTTTCAATTATTTTTTAATGGTAAAGCTATGGGATACAGTTCAGATTTAGGTCTACAAGTGGTCATCGTACAGGTCAAGGTTGGGCCTCCATTTGGTCCCCACTTCACCTGGTTTGAGATCAGGTACCCTTGTTGATGTCATATGCCCTTCCCCTCCCCCGGCAGTGTCCTGCTACTGCCAATCCCTTTCTTATTGAATTATGGTCAACGTTCAGGGTGCTTTTTTGACTGTATAAGTAACAATCCTAGAGAATATGTACATTCAATCTAAGTAAATACTCAACCGTGGAGCCACATACTCCATGTTCCTCCATGAATCATCTCAAACAAGATGACGTCAATGCTATCATTTGCCTGTGACGGTAGCAGACATTGTTTTTCCTCAAATAATGTGCTGAGTTCATTATGAAATTAACTTCAGGATAATATATGTTAAAGTGATCGCACCTAAGAGAAAACAGAAGGGATATTTTATGAATCTAAGGAATATGCAGAACTCTAGGAGTTTCAGACAGAGAGTTTTCTGAAAATAGAAGCTATTTTCTACAGTCCAAACAAATCAGAAAAATTAGAAACCGAAATGAATGATCAAATCAGAAATAATGAATCTATGCATTGAGAATAGTGTATATCATTTTGGTTACTGCAATTAAGAAAGATTCTGCAAAGGGGATATAAATTAACCAGAGGCGTTAAGAAGAATATACTGAAAAAAATAATAATTAGGACTCTTGAGTCTATGGAAGAGAATATAAAAGGCATTTTTGTTGAAGTTTATTAAATGATGTAAAGTATTACTGAAACTGCATTTGATCAGAATTTTCCAGTATATTAAAAATAATGACTAACACTTGTAGCTTGCGAGAGATGTATTGAGGAAAAGTAATATGATATACAATGTTCTAGTATATAGACTATATTAATGCATATGTTATGGATTGAAATTGTACCGATGAGTAAATGGCTTGAAAGTATAAGCTGAAAGAGTTTCAAATGAGTTTGTGAATGACTAGCACACCCCTCCACAAAGACTCCGGGGTTCCAAAGTCACTGGTGGAATATTAAAGCTGTACCATGCCTGCAGTTCCTGCATTCTGGAGTTAAAGTGCCTACCTAGAGAGATTTATGGTGACTTAAGCAGGAAAACAGTATGAGTGGAAATTTATATTATATTATATTTATAGTATCTGCCATTTGCGATTTAAAAGATATGCCCACTTTTAAATATAGCAGTAGTACATTTTGGAATATAATAATGGATTCATTCCAAATACTGTCATTTTGCTTGACATTCATATCATTGCATAAACTGAAATGTAAAAACAAATAACTGTTATTAATTTTTGCCAAGGCAGGACAATAGCAACTGATTAAAGTCTTGCTCATACAGTTCTAAGGGCTGTGTAGGCCCCTGAACCCCATGTGAAGTCCCAGATACATCTGTTAAATTTGCAGAGTTCAAATGCATTGGCTGCCTTCAATGTATTTTGTATCCGTGGTCAGGTTTCCATGTGTGGCCCTCTTCCTTTAAGTGAAATTTAGATTCAGTACACTTCTATCCAGTGGAGCCTGTTTATTCAGTATGTCAGGAAAATGTACATTTTATATAATGAGTGAATAATTAATATTATGATTCCTCTGGGAGGACAGTTCTTGCAAGAATACGAAGAAAGAGTACATTTTGATCCAGCAATTCATGCACCTTAGAGCCAGCTGAATGATGAAATAGCTTGGTTGTGTTTGCCTTTAGCCACAGGCAGTGTTTTCTTTGCCCCAATAATATGAGATATTTGAAGGGTTTTTTTCCAACTTGGGCCATGACTATTTAGAGAAGATGAGAAAGCCATCGATTTGGGGTTGGCTTTACAATTGATATCATTTCATCTTTCCCACTATAAATATCAAAATTTCATCCTGCTTCATTTAGAAGACCTTTCCAAAGTCCTATTTTTTAATGTTAGTCAAATAGAAATCCCTTTCAGTGACTTAGGTTCTTGTATACAGCAGAAAGAATCCTGTTGATCTTTGTGAGGCATGACATCCAGGAAGGAAGTGTGTGTTATACAGCCCACGTGTGGGAGTTGGTCGTTTTTGCTTTTGTTTGCTGTGCTTCTCATTCAGTCCGGATGTTCCTCTCCATACCGAGCTTTGGAGACGCACCTGTGTCCCCAGAGCTGTCTTCCAGGAAGGCTCAGAGCCTTAAGAGCCTGGAGAAATGGGCATTGGCTGGAGAGCAGAGGAAGCGGACAGAGCTCCGCTGGTTTCCTTGAGGTGCTCGGGCCTCATGCTCTGCTGTGAGCCACTGAGTGCTTTGGGGACGCCAAGCAGAAGGGCTTCCCAGTCTCCATGCTTCCTTCTGTGAGAGGGTCCTCTGCATTTAGAGGGGAATGCCTGGACTTCAGGCGGGGTGGTTTGTCATATTTGGAATGAAAGCACCCTTCCGTTCTTACTGATGTTGGATTAGAGGCTCGGGGATGGTGACCCAGGTTTCTCAGAGTTCTGACTCCATGCCCGAGTCACCCGCAGCCAGACAGAACCTGCACTTGGTGGGCATCTGAGCTGGTTGCTTGGTCGGGTTGGAATAAACCTTATTTCTTTTTCCATTGTTTTGTTTTTATGTGTTGAACTTACATTCACAGGCATTGATCGTATGCATTTCTAATTTTAGGACTGAAACACATAGGAACGTAAGTTCAGTGCCACTGGCTTGGAATTAAATGTCCCGAAAAAAACAACAGAGCCCTCCCTGATACAGCGACTCCTTCACGATGTGTCGTAAATTTCATTTTCATGTGGATTTGGTCAATGTGCTTTTTTACCTTTACTTTTGCAACTTTTATTTCCAGAAGTATCCATTATACATCAGCCGGCAAAGCAGAATTTCACATTCTGAGGAACCGAGAACCAGGGGATGCGCTTTCTTTTGTTATCGTCTGCTGTCTAACAATAACTGAGTTTTGCCTGGTCACGTTACTCATATCAGCCTCTCTGCAGTTCTGTGAATCTTTACATTTCTCTCTTTTGTTAGACCAAATTCAATTTCACTGTGTATGCAAGAGTTCTGATTCTTACCACAGGCTTTCCAGTTGTTTCAGGTGACTTGGTCGTGTTCAGAGGCGGGCTTTTGCTATGATTTTTTTAAAACTGGTCAGTGAATGTCAGATATGTTTGTATACATTTCCTTCTGACTCTGACCCATGTCCAAGCTTTTGCATGCAGAATTCTTCTTACCTTGAGAGATCCTTCCTTCTGAGAAGGGTGGATTCTCCAGAATTCTCCCATTGGTTACAAAATGCTAGACTCCTCCAACTCAGGATAAACTTGGTTTCAATGCGGCAGTTCAAGTCACTTCGGAAAGGTAGGTGCTAGTGCTCACTGAAGCATTTTATGGTGGCATTTCAAGAAACAGATGTGTTAGACCAGGGGTGTCCAACCTTTTGGCTTCTTGGGGCCACGTCAAGTAGAGAGGAGTTATCTTGGGCCACACGTAAGTTATGCAATGTAGTTAGTGTATAAAAGCAGTAAGATTTATTTTTTATATTTTTTATCATAAGGTTTAGAAGAATGAGCACAATATAAAACTGGTGGGAAGCTAGACCTTGTTCCTGTAAAACTAACCTATCAACGTCCAGCTCGGTGGAAGTGGTCGCCATTCTTAGTGAGTTCTCAAGGTGCTCGTCAGAAATGTTTGTTTTGAATTCTGCTTCTCGTGTGCTTCCTAACTGAAACAGCTGCTCCCAAATGAATGTGCTGCCGAAAAGCGAGGTCTTGGTTTCTGTGAACTTCAAAAATGGAACTACGCATGGGGTCACGAAGAAAAAAAGTGCTAAAAAACACATGATCTGGAAAGGTTTTGTGGGGCCGAGTGACTAGCTGTCCTGGGCCACATGTGGCCCTAGGGCTATGGATGGGACGTGCCTGTGTTAGACTTTTAGTCTTATTGAGGTATAACTCTTATTTTCTCCAACAAACACTTCTCTTATAAAGGGATTTAGGTTGTTACAAGTATATATGTCTTTAGATTTATGATCCGTTTAGCATGTAGAGGAGTACTTATGAAGACCACGATACACTGAAGTTCTGTGCTTATATGGAACATGATTCTAAGGGATTACATGGAAGGTAACCCAAATATTCTGGAAAAATATTTGGTCACCGAGGGCAGTGATTTCCAAGCTAGAGCTGAAGGTGCCTCAAGGGCCGGGGGGACTTTGTCACTGCTTCTCCCCCAGGTCTTCATCATCTCAACCAGAATAGCTTGGAGTTCTACTGCTCTAAATGACTTCCTCCATCTACCATGTTTGAACAGAATAGGAAATCACCAAGTGTTTTGTTGGAAAACGCACCAGCATGTAGGTGTCAAGGGATGTGGGAAGTGCACCTCCTATGCTTAACTGTTTTTTTTTTTTAAATTTATTTTAATATAGAGATGTGAGGTACAAGTAAGAGTTAACCACAGAAGTAGTCTACGGGCAGGTGAAGTTTGGGCCTCCAACTGGCCCTCCCTCCCCCTGGTTTGGGGCCAGTACGTTTTCTGTTGTTACATGCTCCCCCCACCCCCTTTCCCAGGCGGTGCCCAGCGACTGCCGCTCCCTCCCTTGTGCCGCTGTGATTAATGTCCAGGTTCCACTTATGAGTGAGAACAGGTGGTATTCGGTTCTTTGTTTCTGCGGTCGTTCACTAGGCACGATGCTCTCCAACTCCGTCCAGTTTGCTGTAAAGTCCATGATTTTGTTCTTCTCTAGGGCTGCGTAATACTCCATCATGGCTATGTGCCACATTTTCTTTTTGCAGTCCACTTTTGATGGGCAGTGGGGTTGGCTCCACGTTTTTGCTGTTGTGAATAGTGCAGCTATAAGCATGCGTGTGCAAGTGTCTTTTTTGTATGACAACTTTTGTTCCTCCAGGTATATTCTTGATCAAATTCCCAAAAGCAAATGCCATAAAAGATAAGATAGACGAGTGGGACCTCATAAAACTGAAAAGCTTTTGCACAGCAAAAGAAATCATCAAGAGAGTAGAGACAACCTGCAGAAGGGAAAAAATATTTGCTAAGTTATGCATGTATTTTTAAATAGTTTTTTTTTGTTTTTACCCCCAGTGGTTACTCTTTAAGCCTATCCATCAGTATTTTCAGTACCCCCATGTATGTCTAATACGGTGAAGGTAGGTTCGAAATGGAGCTTGGGGTCCCTGATTTCAAAGACCTCCGATTGCTGTCCTGTGTGTGCAGCCCTTTCCTCTCTGAGGATTGTCAGCCTTCCTTGCACGGCCAACATAGTAGTGGTTTCCCTTTTCCGAAAAGGGGCTTGCTTCTGCTTCTGCGACATACTGCAGCCTTGGCATTCAAGGAGAAAAGCGAGCATCACCTATAAGCCCTCGCTAAATTCTCCCAGATGCAGTGACGGTTTTGGAAAACGCATTCATTTCTGTGCTGCCTGTTCTCTGGCAGGGTGCATGTCACACAATAGGAACATGTTTTTAATTCCCGATTGGCCCTCGTATGGATGGTAATTTTAAAATATGACTGCGCTCTCATTTGGAGATGTTGTCAAATCTTTCCAAAATTTTAGAAGGATGCAAATTTTAGAATGCAATGGACACATTCTTAATGACTAATAAAGATTTTAAATGACCCAAACTGGATCTCACTTTTCAAGAAATACTCGGTTCTATAGAAAGTTTGGCATTCGGTCAGAATGACTTCTTCATTCAGGCAGTTTTATAATAATTTGAAAATGAAAACCAGCCAGCATTTAGTGATGATAGTTTACAGAAGGTTCACCAAAACATGACTTCATCACAAACAAAGAAACTATTCACTGCCTGCTAGGCATCATCTCCACATCTGTCCACTATTGACATGTCCATTTTTATATTGTTTTAGAATATGATATAAATACATTTTTATTATTTTCTCTTTAGCTTAAAATTGTACTGTGCCCCCAATTGGAACTGGCCCCAAAATGTGGTAAATATGTTTTAAAGTAAGCCTTTACCATAATATGTTTACTATTTTTGTCAATCCGTTAGTTGGGTTAAGGCTTGATATCATCTTTAAAAACAACAATCAAATTTGTCTTTGGAGTGAAATAGTGCTGTCATAGAGCCCATAGTTACATAAGTAAACTATACGTGTGTGTGTGTGTGTGTGTGTGTGTGTGTGTGAGTGTGTGTGTGTGTGTATAAAAGTCTTGGTGCCAGTATTGTGTTATTGTGTTACAGAGGAGACCTGCTGTTTCTATAATGTGGCTTATATACACATTTACTTCATTAAAAACGAACATTTGTTGCATTTTTTAATCTTTAGAGGAAAATATTTAGTGATGAAAAATTCCAAATGAAGACTGAGTAAAATATGCTTTGGTCAAATGGTGGGATTTGAGAATTTGAGAAGTCATAATTACAGAATCGACCCAAAAACTTCTCTCTATAACTGATCATCTTTCCTTTAAATTTTTATACAGTTTAAAAATTGGTTTTTGGCTGGGCATGTTTGCTCATGCCTGTTAATCCCAGCACTTTGGGAGGTGGAGGTGAGAGGATTGTCTGAGCCCAGGGGTTTGAAACCAGTCTGGGCAACTTGGTAAGACTTCGTCATGAAAATATTAAAAAAAAAAAAAATTAGCCATGCATGGTGGTGCACACCTGTAGTTCCAGCTGCTTGGAAGGCTGAGGTGAAAGGATCATCTGAGCCCAGCAGGCTGAGGCTACAGTAGTCATGGTCATGACACTGCACTTCAACCTGGGCAACAGAGTGAGACCTCGACGCAAAAAAAAACCCCAAAATGTATTTTAGTCATTATGGACAAAAAGATATCTATGCTGTTATTCAACAAATCTTTCAAAAGTGAGAGTAATTTATAGAAGAAAAAAATAAATACTGAAAATATGCTACTTTAAAGGAGACAGTAGTCGATGCTGATGCTTCAGAGATAAAGGCGGGCATTAGTATTGCATTTTTTAACATTTAGGAAAAGGCTTAAAGTTACTATTACTCAGGTGATTTTATAAAATTGTACCCCACGTTTCCAAAGGTAATAAATGGGCAAATGCATGACCATTCTCTAATCAACTGGTGTTAAAATTAATGTAAATTTTTATTATGAGGACTTTTTATTAATAAAAATTTATTTTGAACACTCAAAATATATCTTATTTGTTTCGGAGTAGTTTTTGATTTAAATGTGGGAAAGAATAACTGGAGATTTGTGGGCTGCATGCAGATGGAATCAGTTTTGGAGACTACACACAGTTGAGTCTTTCCTTGTGATTACCCATATATGAATCGTGATGATTTCTTTGCTGATAAAATATCAAGCAAATGCTCACTGCCGTGCACACTTGTAAGGTGTACCAGGTCAGAAAGGCATGTTCTGGGCCGACTTAAGCGGTGATGGAGTTTGCCTTCTCTGTCAGTTCAGGGAGAGACATTAAACCACAGCTTAGAAGGACAAAGGCTGCAGCTGGGAAGTTAGTATGGAGCCTCAATTCAACAGGAAAATGTGCATGAAAACAGGATGGGGGAAAGATTAGAAGACAGGGGAGCAGCGGGCCAGCCTAGCAGAGCTTAATGAAAACCGCTGCTTGGAACAATTGGATACAAAGGAAAGTAAATCTAAAGTTTCCTTGTTAACTTGATCAGAGTCCCGGGTCAGACACTGGACCTGAAGAGAGCTGTTCAAAGCCATATCCTTCGGGTGGTTACTGAGACTTTCTGAATTTTAGGATTCAGAAATGTGGGTAAATGTTATAATACTTTAGCCTCAACTGCACATTTATATTATGACACCTTTTCTTATGTTCCACATTTTTAATTTATATATTAGTATAAAGAAGTTCAATATAGCCTCTGCTTATTAAAGTTTGACTGTGTCACTCTTCACACACAATTCCTTGCTTATCATCGACAATTTATATTTTTAGCCCAATTCGTTTTAGAGCACTGTCTTATGAGGCATTGATACGGAATGAGAAATTTAAAGACATTTTTAAAGGACTATTCATTTCCAAGCCAATGATTTATAAATTCACCTACTAATTTTCTGTCATCCTCACATATATTTGCTTCTCTATAGTAAAATTAAATAGCTCCTAATATGTATATTTGAGTTGGCTAGTTATAACCAAAAAATTGGATGTCCTCCACACATCTTAATAGAACAAACATAAAAATTCTTTTGATCCATCTTATTACCGAATGTTTTCCAGATAGAATTCCAAATGCATGTAGGTAAATGGAAAGAAAAACTTTGATCCCAGAGTTGTGATTTGACGGAACAATTATCACAGACTTGGTTTGAGTCTCAACTCTTTTTTACCAGCTGTATGTTCTTGGTCAAGTTCCTTGATTTTTGCGGACTTCATCTTTGTTATCTGTGAATGGGAAAAACTCCCACGTTTAAAGTTTTGTGGAGATTAAAGAATGTAATTTGTGCATTGCACATATGCCTTTTATGATACAGTAAAATGTTTCACATCTTTATCTCATTTGTTTCTGGTGATATCAAGATGGTAGTTCCATCTTCTTTTTTCTTCTTCCTGTCTCCGTTAATCAGGGAACTCAGTGGAGTCGGGCAGAGGGTGCTTTGTGAAAGAAGACAAATACAGTAAGTCCCCTACATATGGACCTTCCAGTTGTGAACTTGGAAAGGTTCGAAAGTGCGTTCGCACGTCCAGTCACACAAGTTAGCGTACGTGTCTGGCGTACATTGCCTCCTCTACAAGGGGTTGTGCTTTCGGGCGCTTTACTGTACAGTGCTGTGGAGAGTACAGTACTGTGGTATCTTCAGTTCAAGCCTGAGATGTCCAGGGGCAAGCCTCAAGGCAGCAGTGATGTAGCTGGTACAATACTTTATAGCCAGTTATGTCAGCTGGGCACCTGGGAACACTTTGTTTGACTTATGGACGCACTGAACTTAAGAACACACTTTCAGAACAGAACTTGTTTGTATGTAGGGGACTCACTGTACCTGGTAATGATACTGATGACCATGAAGGTGATGCTCAGATTTCTTTTGATCGGTCGATCATCTTGCTTCAGGTCATGGAATATTTGCCTGACGTGGATACACAGATGCCGTATCGCTTCTTCACAGCCCCCCCCTAGATAATTTTGTGTTAGAGGGTTTTTCTTTGTCACAGCTGCAACTCTTGGTTGACATAGCGGTGTCCTATGAGTAGCAACCCTGCTGTTTGCACCTTGTTTTGCTTTCTGTCATCAGTGGATCACGAGCATTTTCCTCAGTGGGTGAAACAGACCCCGGGCGAGAAGCAGCTAACTCAGTCACATGTGCGTGCATCACTCTGAATGATTCCAAGGGCAAGAAAAGCCGCCGTGGCAGTGTTCACACGAGCCACACAGGGGGGATCTTAGCTCTGTCTAACAATCATGGTACACCCTGGCTGCATTCCTCTGCTGAGGAGCAAAGTCACCTAAAGAGCCATACATCTTTATGCCTTGACATGTCTTGAACTTGGAACTGCGATAAAGACAATGACATCTCTACTTCCTTGGGTGATTTGTCCTCAAGGTAACTGTGGAGAAGTGCTCCTTGTGGATTTATTGCATGACAGAATCCATATTTATTTTATACAGATACTTGAACTAATATGTAGCACACTGTTATTTGCATAAGTAATCTAAAGTTTCATGTATTTGACTAGCTAGAGAAATACGGAAAGAAGTTTTCTACGTGTGCAGAAGATCAAAGTAATAATATTCTGCTCTAAATTTGCAAATCTAGGGTTTTTTTTAAGAATGTCGTTATTAGGTCATAAGCCATGTTTATGTATATCAAAGTTTGCTGTGTGACAGTTATTTTAAAAAGCGACTGCCTAATACGGGTTACAAGACCAGGGGATGTAAGTAGGCGGTAGCCGACAATTTAATTACAGAGTATTTCCTACAAGTTACTCTTTACAATGCACATACAATGAATATCATATAGACAAGTTTACATATCAATATAGATATATGTAATATATTATTACTATAACAGATAATAGAATGCATATAATAAATGTCTATAGAGCTATCCATAGATAGATTCAAGATATAAATAGTTGGGGGGACATTGCACATTGCATTAAATCTCCAGTTTGAACATCTATGACTCTAAAAGTGTAAAAATTATGTTTGCTGAGACTGTGACTATGTCTTTGCATTTTGTCTATTTTTTTATCTTACTATACTTTCCCCAACACCTCCTCCCACGACTGCTTTTATGCAAATCTCATAGTAATAATGATGCATGAACACATTGCGTAACATATACATGCAAAATAAGACAATATTGACGAGAGAGAAATTGATCACCAGTGTACTCAGCTGATGCCCATGTTTCTGAGAGCCTGTAAACAGGAGAAGCATCAAAATCTTTGGGAGGGGGTCACAAGAGATAATAGAATAAAAATTTAAATTTTCTTTCAAAGAATAAATATGTCTAAATCAGTTATTCCAAGTTTTATCATGAATTAAGGCAAATGTACAGTGTCTTGATCTATGATTCACCTTATAATTTGCTCACTTAAATTGATACTGATTCCTGCAGTGCAGAAGATCTATAAAGTAGGATTTGAGGGTAGATTTATATCTTAATCCAGATAATTCATAGGCAGTTTGGTTTCTTTAAGTAATAATACCAAAACAAAGGATTCACGTGAATGGTTAATAGAAATCATTTTACTGATATGCTCCTTAGCATTAACTAAGCGAGATCGGTTTGCTGTATCCAGTAACACTAGATTTTCACACAAAGCTATAGGAGATGCTGTTTTAACTGCTCATTCTTATGGATCTTACTCCGTTCACTAAAGGGAAACACTATCCTTTATCTGCCGGCTGGAGCTCGGATGTAGAATGGAACAACTGAGGCATACAGAGAGGATCGTGTGCCCTGTGGATATGTCTGAATCAAGGGTTTTCACGGAGAGCCAAGAGCTCCCTCCCAGGGGTCTGTCGGTTTCCGCTGAGGCTCTCTCGTTCACGATGGTCACAGCCTCGGAAGGCGTCTTGACATTGTTTGTCAAGTCCAACAGATTAATGAAGTAACTGGACCGTCTACCCTTTCCCCTTCACTCATGAAAGGAAAAGCCAACTACTTCACAGAGCTGTCAGATTACTTTCTTTTGCCCCTCCGTATTAGTTTCTTTTGCAGTAGTTTAATCTTTAAACACATAAATCCAACAAGGGTTCTTTTAAGGTAAGCCAGCTGGGGGGAAAACATGCAGTATTATCAGAACTGGGTACTTAGGAACAAAGAAACGAAACTTCAGTGGACTGATGTTAGCTTTTCTCTTTTTTTTCCCCTTTAGAAAAATTGTTTAAGTTTCTATTTTCTAAACAACTAAGACATTTTGCTATGGACAAATTGCCTGTTATGTTGTGAGAAGTAAGAGTTTCCATTACGATCCACACTCACATCTTCTATGTTTGGTGAGGATTTGGTGTGGAATTTGGGGCTTGAAGATCCCATACTGTATCTGGCAGAAGAAAGTAGGCCACGGGAAGTGGAAAGTAAAGCCACTGATGTTTTACATTCTCTAGAACTTACATTCCGGGTGTTATAACTTTTACGAACATGTTCCTTATAGAAAACACAGTCACCATCCCGTTCTTTCTTTTTTTGAGTCTGTGTCTCAGTCTGTCGCCCAGTCTGGAGTGCAGTGGCACAATTGTGGCTCACTGCATCCTTGACCTCCGGGACTCAGCCATCCTTCTGCCTCAGCCTCCCGAGTAGCTGGGACTACACCATCACACAGGCTCATTTTTAAGTTTTTTATAGAGACAGGGTCTTGCTATGTTGAGTAGACTAGTCTCAAATTCCTGGGCTCAAGCAATCCTCCTGCCTCGGCCACCCAAAGTGCTGCGATGACAGGTGCGAGCCACCCTGCCCAGCCCACTTTGCCATTTTTGTTGTTTTAGAAAGTATTTAATGGTGCATGAGTCATAATCGCCACTGTTGATTTGCCCATATTAAATGGATGCTCAGACTGAGTGGCTTAAAGCTCAACAGACAATAGAAGCAGCACACACACGTCTAGGCAGCTTGAACCGGGTCCTGCTCCTGCCCAGAGTCACTCAGCAGCACCCTGGGGACCCCACAGTCCCGTGAGGCAGGGACTCCCGCCTTCCCGTTTCCCTCATGAGCAAGATGGGTCACGGTCAGGTGGAGATCATCCACCCAAGGTCGTGAGGACCAGCTGCAGCAGGTCTTCTTCCTCTAGAATTAGATTGTTCCGGTCTCATCGTTTCCTAACAAGTGCGTTATCTGTATGAGATCGCTTAGCTGGAGATACACGCCGAAGGCCCCTTTCCCCCCACGTACACTGGGCTCTTATATCTTTGCCGAATGGGATACTTTTAAATAAGATACTGCATATATATTCGAATGCAAATAATCGAATTTGCGTGACTTAAACTGCTACTCAGTATGTCGACTAAACATCATAGCTATTCATGAAATCATAGTCAAGAATTCTCTGGTGGTCTAATTTTCCTTTTAAGTCGAACCCATGTTCTTTGGTGTTGGTGTGAGCATCGTAGCCCAAAAGAAAAGAGAACCTTCAAAGGAAAAACTGAAGGAGTGGAGAAAATCGTACTTTCACATAAACCTACACTGAAACATAACTGGGTGATGCCAATGTTCAGGGAACACACGCCCACATGTGCTTGCTTTTTCGTGTGTGATTTTTTGTTTTTGTTTCCTGCCTGTCTATCTCTCTTTTACTCGTAGGCTCCAGCCCTGGTCTACGGGGAGAAGTAGTTCCAGAGTGTACACTCTGGAATCTCACTCTAAAAACGCGACCTGTTGACTCCCCACTGGATCCCACTCACCAGACCCATTCGGTGGATTTATCCCCTTGGGACAAGACAACCCCAGTTCAAGTGTCTTGAAGTCCCTCTGCCCCTTCCTGCTGCCATCATCTCTCCCTGTGTCTCTCTAGACCAGTCCGACTTGTCTCTTAATCTGTTCTCCCGATCGAGTTCTTGGCCTTCTAGAAGCTCCCATGTTCCTTTACGAAGTGTCCTCCTTCACATCTTGCCAACGCCCGCCCTTCCACGGCTCTGGGAACGGTCACCTCTTTCCGTCCTCCCTGAGTGGCCAAGGGACCCACAGTCATCATGTCTGGCTTCATCCCCTACTTCCCCAGTGTCAATGACCTCATGTCCTTAGCAAGTCAGTGAACGTCACCAAGCGTTCATTTCTTCGTTTTCTTTCTTTTTTTTTTTTTTGAGTTGGAGTCTCACTCCGTCGCCCAGACTGGAATGCAGTGGCCGCTCCCGGCCACCGCAGCCTTGACCTGCTGGGCTCCACGATCCTTCCGCCTCAGCCTTCTGAGTAGCTGGAACTACAGGTGCATGCTACCACGCCCGGCTAGTTTTTTTGATTTGTTGTAGAGATGAGGTCTCACCAAGTTGCCCAGGCGGGTCTCGAACCCGCGGGCTCAGGCAATCCACTCACCTCAGCCTCCCAAAGCATGGGATTACAGGCTGAGCCACCGAGCCCGACTCATTTCTTCATTTTCAAAACATGGCGAACATTCTCCTCATAGGCCTCTAGGTGGGATACGATTCTGTAATGCGTAGAACGTTCTCAGTGTGGAGCTTGGTGCGCAAATCAGAGACGAGCTAGTCTTGCTGATGCTTCCTCAGTAAGACCCCGCTGTGAAGTCATTACTTCTCACATAACTCACGAATTCAGGAAAGATGCCATCACACCTGTTATGTCCAAGGATCTGTGTGAATAGTTACTGCCCTCAAGGAGCTCACCGTCTAGAAGAGGCTGGTCAGCTGAGTGGGCATCCCAATGCTTTTCTTCTATTTCTACTGAAGAGTAATACATATGCGCTTAATTGTAGTCACCCCCACCCTGACTGTGCTCACAAAACTCAGCATGCCTTCGGGGGAGGCAGATGGACTGCAGATAGAATATTAGAGGCAGAGCCATCTTGACTTCATTAAAATATTAATTTTCTAAAGTAAAGATCGTACACATGTAAAATATGGTTTTGCTTAATTTCACAAATTCTGGGATAAATATTAGGGATGTGAGCATACTGATGTGTATTGTTTGAAATACATTTCATGAAATTTAGTGTCAAATTGCTCACTACTGTATAACTAAGTATTGCATTGCTCCCCAGTGGGGCAAAGTTGATTCAGTTAACTGCAATTCGTTTGCATTAGGTCTCAGCCCTCTCAGAGAGGGGCTGTGATCCGTGTTGGAGGGGATTCAGAAAAGCATCTCTGTTCTCTGGGATTTCAGTCTGTTATCATCCAAGCACATGGAGCAGTTTTACACATGAACCCGTTCCGTGTGCCATGACAGCGAAAGCGTTGCAAGATACGAAGGGAAGAGAAAGAATGAGTGCCCTCATGTTGTTTTAGTCTAGAAGGCATCGCGGTCATCAGGTAGTGATGGCAAAGGGGCGCATGCTCATGAGAGACTTGGGAAATGCCAAGTCATCGTCTTTGCTTGAAAATACGATGCGGGGGCTTTAAGGCTGAGAGCGGATCTGGTACACATCTGTCCAAACTCTGCGACCCTGATCAAGGGACCACACTAGATGTGAAAAACCACGGCCTTGGACCTAACACGGAGTAGAGGCGACCAAAACTTTCGTCTTAAGACTGTTGAATTTGTAAACGATGGGTGATCCTATGCCACGCAAGTTGCACAGTGTGAGCTAGAACTCAGAGTCACTGAAGAAAAGGGAGTGGATTGAGCTGGCCCCGGGAGTGCTGACGTGAACGTCCAAGAGACTCTGGAGAGCAAACCTGGGCAGGAGTGGGGGTAGCTGCCGATGGAAGGTCTCGCGTTTGGTGCTTCTCATACCAGAAGGGGAAGCCCCTGAGAGCTTTCATCAAGTTGTTTATCTCGATCATATTTGGGTTTCATGAAAAGCTTTCCAGCTTGGAGAGTGAGTGCAAAGAGCTAGTTGGAGGTTGGGGGGCCGTGTTCAGGTTTCAGAGTCTGGACTCCTATCCAGGAAGACAAAGGACTGTGAAGCCGGGCGCGGTGGCTCATGCCTGTCATCCCAGAACTTTGGGAGGCCGAGGCGAGAGGCTTGCCTGAATCTAGGGGCTCCAGACCAGCCTGGGCAACTTGGTGAGACCTCATCTCTACAATAAATCAAAAAATTAACCAGATGTGGTGGCACATGCCTGTGGTTTCAGCCACTTGGATGGCTGAGGCGGAAAGCTTGCCTGAGTCCAGCAAGTCAAGGCTGTGGTGGCTGTGAGCATGCCACTGCCCTCTAGCCTGGGCGACAGAGTGTGACTCCGACTCAAAAAACAAAACAAAACAAAACAAAAAAGCAAAGGACTGTGTATGTTCTAAGTACTTATTAATGTGCTAAGAACTGTGGACTATATGAGAAATGCATATATTTAAATATTTAAATCCATATTTAAATACACATAGTTTAAGTATCGGGCTGGAAAAGGAATACTCTCTAGTTTGCTTTTTTGTTTTACATTTGTTTTTTTTTAAGTCGCCCAGGCTGACTTATTAGAGCCTCAACCTCCTGGGCTCAGGTAATCCTTTTGCTTCAGCCTCCAGAGTAGCTGGGACTAAAAGTGTGTGCTGCCACACACAACTACTTTTTGTAAACATTTTTCTTTTGTAGAGACAAGGTTTCACTATGTTCCCCGGGCTGGGCTGAACTCCTGGGCTCAAGCAATCCTCCCACCTCACCCTCCCCAAGTGCTGGGATTATAGGCATGAACCATCGTGATCGGCCTCTAACTATTTTTTTTAAGCCATGTATCACAGAAGGTTATTTAGTTGTTCAAAGTCAGTTGAATTGAGTGAAACATAGTTGAAATGAAAAGAGGTTCTTGAAAGGGAAACTCAAGAAACCTGCCATTTATAATCAGAGACCTCCAAAATTCATCTTTCCTTGCTAGCAGATAAGAAACTGCTGACCTGAACTGAATGTTTCAAATCTTGTCAACATCGTTTTTTTAAGGAATAAGGAACAACTGTCAACAGTCAGAAATGGCGAAGAAGAGAAGTGGCTAGCTTCCCTGGCACAAATTGGAAGATTACTGTAATCCGTGATTAGTCACATATGAATTGATGTCTACACAAACACTGGGTTGGGTGACTTTTGCCAACTAATTTGCCTGGGTTGTAAACCAGGGGCAGCAGTGAGTTTGCATGGGGACGTTCCACTGTGACTCAGGTAGGGAGACATCGTGGACAGAAAGCGGAAAGGCCGTTTCCTACCTGAGGGTGTGGAACTCGCTCAAACTGCCAGTCCCAGTCCGGGTTTCTCCCGCTTCGGTTGAAGGTTTTATAAGGCTTTCTAAACAGGCCATTTAGTATTTGTTACTCGTTTGGAAATTGTTTTTCTGGAGCCAGTATGAAGTGCTAAGTATTTATAGACAGAAACGTTGGCCAAGAGCACAGGGGATCTTGAAATGGCCTTTCACTGCTGCGGAAGGGCCTGTGTCCATTCAAGTGCAAATCCATATTTGTGGAGAGCCCTGTGGGTTTGGGGAAATAAGGCACGTGACTGAGAGAGTCCTTTTCCAGGACAACTTAACGTTTATTAAATGGCTGTTTTTTTTCATCTGGCTCGCTGGGGGGGAAGCTCCATACATAGTATTAGTAGTAAACAATTTATGTAGCTAAAATATGAAAAAGACAAAGAAAAGCAAACTAGAAAGACATTTTGGAGTCGAGTGGGCATTGAGCCAGTGAGCCTGACTGGTAAAGTCTTTGGAGGGAAGCCAGGAAGTCTGTGATATTTCTCTAGTTAGGAAATGTATATATATGGTATTGGATTAAAAAAAAAAGTTAACTCTTTCTACTGAATTTGAGACTTTCCTGATTTTTATACTCAAGACAGAATGCAAATTAAAATTTTTTAAAAGTATGATTAAAAGAATGTCACATGCACACATGACATTTGGCAATGCTTGAAATCTCTCTAAAATGTCAAGATAGGGAAATATCTACCACCTCCTTTTCTTTTTCTTTCTTTCTTTTTTTTTTTTTAGAAAGAGACAAAGTTGGATTGTAGCCAGATGCCTGCTGAGGAATTCCTATGAGGTTTTTCTGGAAACTGTACTTTTAAAGGCAATCATGTTCTCCATGCTTTCACGGTCCCAAACATTACTTGACTGGATTTAAGTCTCATCTATTTGTGTTTTGTTGCAGTGCGTCCTTCTAGACTTCAGTGGTCAAGTTTCACTTTGGCAGAGAGACAAAAGAAAAATATTGTGTTTGGCACCACACAATCTTAGCATGCTTTAAGAATGGATATGCCAAGGGAGAGTCACATTATGTAGCCTGAATTATATTTTTCATGCATGATATGTGCGTCTCCTTATGTTAGACAAATCTATAATACCAGCCTCATGCTTTTCCATTCAGATAATACACAGCAGACACTTGATACACATATGCCTTGGGTGGAAGTCACGTGAGACGTGATTTTATGTAAATAATGTAGTCAGCAGACCTCTCATCTTAGTGTTTTAAATCTTATCAACATGGTTTTTCAAGGAAGAGGGAACAACTATCTACAGTCAGAAATGGCAAAGATGAAAAATGGCTGACTTCTCAGCCACAATTTAGAAGATTGCTATGATCTATATTCATTCATTCATTCTGTTGTTTCATATAAATGGGACAAGTGTGGCCATGGCCACTGAGGTCTTAAACATTTTTTAACAAAATTTAATAGCATAAAGTTAGGCGTTTCTATCGTGTTTCAGTGCATGGTTCCATGGCATTAGGTGCGTTCCATGGCTCTGCCCTGTCGCCGTCGTCTAGCTCCAGAATGTTTCTGTCTTTCCAAAAGGAAACTCTGTACCCATTAAACCCCGCTCGCCCAGCCCCCAGCTCCTGGCAACCGCCCTTCTGTTTTCTGTGTCTATGAACTTGACTGCTTTAGGAAACTGTATCCACGGAATCATCCAGGTGTGTCTCTCTGTGTCTCAGTATTTTGTTGAGCATAATGTCTCCAAGGTTCATCCATGTTGTGAGGCAGGCAGGACTCCCTTCTTTTTAATGCTGAATAATATTCCCTTCATGTATACACCACATTTTGTTTATCCTAAATGGGCACTTGGGTTGCTGCTGCCTTTTTCTATTGTGTACATTGAGCTTTGATGTTTTTTGTGACAATGGCTGTACCTTCATTTACAATGAAAATGCATTTCTCTTATAAAGCTTTTCTACTTCAGTAAGCCCATTTTTAGTATTTTTCTAAAATGTCAATAGCTTTGGGGGGATACAAATAAAAAAGGCAAGTGTAGTGATAAAAATTTATGCTAGATTTGGAAACAGGAAAACAAGACTTGGCTCTGCCACAACTGGGGAAATTAGTCAACTTCTTTATGACTTGGTTTCTTCATCCCTAAAATAGAGATACAATCATATTTTATATTAGTATGATCGCTCATAGCTACTGAGTCCCTTGCATGCCGTGTACTGTGCTGATGACTTTTCTATGTTTTCTCGTTGTGTTCTGACCGGGATCCCATAAAGCAGGCACCATTCCCACTCCCAGAGTGGACGTGAGATCGTGACCCATGTGACCTAACAATGCGATGGGTCCTTCCCACGCCCCACGCACAGAGACCCAAGATATGCTCTTGGAGAATTGAAACGGTTCTGTTTCACGCTGCAGATGGTGCACCCAGTCAACTAGTAGGAAAAAGGTGTGCCTTGGTGAGAGACTGTTGCAGTTGGGTTAACGTGAACAGTCACCAAAAAAAAAAAAATTGAAAACAAAACCTCCACAGCACATGTGCCGGTAGTTTTCACCATGTCAGCAATACTCAATACTCAGGTAGATCTGATTTATCAGCAGAATCAGATTTCCAGTGGTGGCGTTGGGGTGGGGATGGGGGCATCCCACTGATATCATTATTTTCTAGAAATCATTACATGTGTCTTTATTAATCAGCTTTTAAACATCTACTGATATGCTTCTGAATTATTTTATAGGAAGCTCAAATTTTCTCCATTTCAAATATGTAGCATAAGTATTGAACCACATGAATATATATTAATTATATTAATGATTGTTTAAGGAAATAACTGTGCATGCCTTTGTAGAGACTGTTTTCCAAGACTCAATAGTGGGTAAGTTGGAGAGCCATGGAAACCCCTGGAGGAGGTGCTGGGAAGGGTGTCAGGGACTGAGGGACGATGCCAGGGGCTGGCACATGTCTCTAGGGTCCGTCCAGCTCAGAACTGACTTGATTTCTCACTGCTGGCTGTCAGGGCTCTAAGTAAGAATATGGAAATAGGTGGCCTAGCAGTTCATTTATTAAGCCAATAGTGGAAACGACCAGAGTATTTTCTAGACTTTGTCCCAGGGGGCTGTGAACGTAGGTGGGAATAAGAGGAGTAATCTTGATAATCATCTCTGGAAAATCCACTGTGGGGAGGGATTGGCCATATGCAAACAGATACACAAATTGGATAATTATGGATAGTGAAAATTTCTGTGAATAAGGCTAAACCCAATGATGTGATAACAAATGATAGAAGTATATGGAGAATACTCTTTGGGTGGGGTCATCTAAGGAAGGCCTCCCAAGAAAGGGGTGTCATAAGCATCAGTCATTCAACTACCCCTTTCCATCGGGGGGGACCACGTCTTCCTTGCTGGCTAGTGAATCCATGGTGCATATGACACAGCCTGTCACTGGATAGGGATTTTGCTAAATATCTGTTGAGTATCCGAAGAGTGAAGTGGGTGACAGTCAACAGGTCTGTGTTCAAACACGGTGGGTCCGCAACAGTGATGTCAAAAACAGCCACATAACACTTCACAATTGAAATCCCTTTACAAGCTTTGAATAGCTAGCTGTCATGTTCCTTGGTCTTCAGAACGGCGTGTGGTGGTGGGACAGGGATTGTAGACTACGTTTGATGAGTTTGATACTTAGCACCCACAGCCGGTGGAGGGCAGAGCTGATGTCAACAGCTGGGGTGTCTCCTCAGTTCACTCTCCTTTTTTTAAATTTAAAAGATGTGGGGTATAATTCAGGATTAGGTTGACAAGTGGTCGTCGTACAGGTAAAGTTTGGGCCTCCCTTTGGTCCCCATTTTGCCTGTTTTGAGATCAGCTACACTTATTAATACGGTGCCCACCCCACCACCCCCACCACCGCCCCGGCAGTTTCCAGCTACTGCCAATCCCTTTCTTACAGTGTTATGGTAAATGTTCAGGGTCTGCATATGAGTGCGAACATATGGTACTCAGTTCTTTGTTTCTGTGATAGTTCACTGAGTATGATAAACTCTAAATCCATCCAAGTTACTGCGAAGTCCATATGCTTTGTCTTTTATGGCTGCATATTATTCCATTGTGTATGTATACCACATTTTTTAAAATTCAGTCCAGTTTCAGTGGGCAGTGTGGTTGGTTCCACGTTTTTGTTATTGTGAATTGTGCTGCAGTAAACATGCACGTACAGGTAACTTTTTTGTAGAATGATTTGAATTCCTCCAGGTATATTCCCAGTAGAGGGATTGCTGGGTCTTATGGAAGGTCAGTGTCTAGTTCTTTCAGAAATTGCCACACTGTCTTCCAAAGAGGTTGCACTAGTTTGTATCCCACCAGCAGGGTAGAAGCATTCCTTTTTCTCCACATCCTCACCAGCATCTGTTATTGTTTGTTCTATTAATGATGGCCATTCTTACTGGGGTCAGGTGGTATCTCAATGTGGTTTTGATTTGTATTTCTCTGATGATGGGTGAGGCTGAGCACTTTTTCATGTGTGTGTTGGCTGCCCATATGTCTTCTTCTGAGAAGTGTCTATTCATGCCTTTTGCCCACTTTCAAATGGGCTGTCTGTTTTCTTTCTACCTGTGTGTCCCAGCAGCTCACAATCCACTGTGTTGTGAACGGCCAATGTGGAATATTTACAAGAGTGCACGTCTTGCTTCATTTGCATCATAGAAATCAATTTTTTTTGGTAATCGAATATTCTTAACAGTTTCTAAACCCGACAGCTTTACTATTTAAAATATTTCAAATGAAAATAGCCTTGCTATTTTGTTCCTCCAAATGTTAGCTTTGGATTATATAAAGTTTAGAAAATACACAAAAGAACAAAACAGGAATGATCACCGGTAATCATTTTGGTATGAATAATTTACTACCTTTTGTTCCTATAAAATTACAAAGTTGAAATGCGTTTTAAATTTTGTGTAAAAGTGAGAGGGTGATTTGGTTTAAGAGTATTATTTAAATTTATTTTGGTGTAGTAATAATAACTGAGTGAATTGTTCATATCAGAATTGCCAAGATGTTGCCTCACATGCCTAAAACAAGTGGACACAAGGAATGTGTTCCCAGACTTTCTTTTTTTCTTGACTTTTGTCTTCATTACTCTAACAGAGACAAATTTTATCCAAAACGACATGTAGCCATCAGAAGGTAGTGGGGATTTCTAGAAAAGGTTGACATTTCTGATGATGTGCTTTAAAGATGTTCCTTCTGATAAAGGATGCTTTACTTCTAAAACTACACTTTGTATTTATATGTTTGTAGGTGTGTGTGTTTTGCATGTTTGTGATCTGTGGGTGAAAAACAGAACTTAAGTGTACTGCTCAATCATACCAATGCTGGTGTCAGGTGTCTTAGTACACATGGTGTGCCAGACACCCTTCATCTCATATAAGCAACCTAACAGCCTGAGGAGGGAGGCACTTTTATTATCTCAAGATTACCGATAGAAAAACAGGAGCACAGGGAGGTTATAATGTCCCAGAGTCACACAAGTGAAAAGACAAAGCCAGGACAAAAGCCCCCCCGCCCCCGGCCTCAGCATCCGTGCCTTCCTTCAGAAAGTAAGAGAAGGCAAGAAACAACACTTGTTCACTATTTGTTTCAAACACCACCCAGGTGTTTTCAATAAATGTATTAGAAAGTGATGATTAGAAAGTGATGTTCCTTTGATTTCAGACATTTCCTCTTTAGACAAATTCGGATGAATGACTTGCTGGAGGGCGAAGTGTGGAAAATCTCAGTTCTAGTCACGACCTCTGCTCATCCTGAAATCAGGGAAAGCAGCCCAACCCGTTGGCCTGGGATTTTATTATTCAGACGAATCAGAGAAAGAGAGCTCAGCGGTCTCTGCCAGTCCTGAGGTTCGACTTTCCCCGGTGTTTTCACTTGGGGGGTCCGTGGGTCTTCAGTGCACGTGATGCCCTCAGCACTCCCCATGGGGTGTCTCTTACAGCCTGCGTTGCAAAGTGGAGCTCCGTGCAAGGAAAGAATGTAGACCTGCAACCGCACACGGGTGTCTGAAGCGGAAGCACATCGGAAGCTTGGTGACAAGCAAATGTTCATTTTCAAAGCCGTGAAGCGTCCGTGTGTCCGTGTAAGTCGGTGAGCGAGACAACAGTCCATAAGAAACGGCTGGAAACATTCTTTGGGAAAACTCAGAAAGAGAGGTGACATCTCTAAGGAGCCATCTTGGCTTCAGTATGCATCTTACATGAAATAAGGTTCACTTCCTTATTCTGTAGACAGGAACGGCCTATTTTTAAAGTACTTTTGCAAGATAAAGCTCACATACGACAAAATTCACCTCTTTAATGGAGCATTTTAGGAGTTTTGAGTATATTTACAGAGCCGCTCAGCTTGGCCCTTATTTTCTCTCTGTATTTGTTCGGAAGCATCTAGCATAGTCAAGTGTGCAGTGGTGGTGTGCTACCACTATTTTGGAATTAAACACTTAATGAGAGCAAGGATATAGAGGCGGGGCCAGACAATTTACCTAAACCAAGATGAAATAGCTTGTAAATGCAGAAGGAATAATTATGTATTTGGATATAGAGTTCAGAAGATACACATAAATAATAAAAAGGGCACATTTATTTGTAATATTAGCACCTAGCAAAACAACGTAAGCTTGTGAGCATTGGATAAGTTGTCAGATATGACATTTGTCCTTTATATATCTTGAGTAACTTTGTTTCTTTAATTTATAAGCACAGCTTGATGACTTCAGAGCAAAATAAATGAACAGTCTGGAGATTTTTTGTTTTTTTTTGATAGATGCTCACTTGAGAAAAGGCAACATTGTAATGTAATAGTGATAATGTGTGAAATTTTCCTACAGGCCTTGCTGATGTAGCTACTCATAAAACCCAAGAACAGAGACTTTGGTCTTCATTTTAGGTTTCCACTTGGCGACTCTAAATTCTAAGTATAGCAAGAACATTTTCACTGGGAAGCTTCCTTGTCTTAATATTTAATGAAACTCACATTGGGGAAAGCAGCTACATTATTTCTTGTGTGTGGGCTGAGATAGTCATGACAACACTAGATGAGCAAGTCACAGAGCGTGAATTTTCTTTCCTGCCGTGCCTGTGTCTCCCATGAGTATTGGCTGGAGTGTTGGTCCCATGTCCCTGAGTTTACCTTGGTAGGTACAGTGACCATTGGCTGGAGCATTGGTTTTCATGTCTCTGAATGCTTTTCCATAGATATTTGCTCAGCCCTTGGCAACCTTCTATTGTGTCCTGGTGAGGGAGTTTCTGGTGCTTTCATCCAATAATGCGTATTTTTTTTAGTTAGAACCTACTCCACTAAGAGTATTTCGGATCAGTCTTGTGCTGTGGTTTCAGTAGTTTTAGTTTTCATGGAAATGTCTTTCCTCTTTTTTTTTTAATGTTGTACTTTCCTCATTTTCCCAGTCTGGAGTGCAGTGGGCAGGGTCATAGCTCACCAAAGTCTGACCTCCTGCCTCAAGTGATCCTATCACCTCAGCCTCTCATGTAGCTAGGACTACAGGCATGCACCATCACTTCCAGATAATTTTTCAGGTTTTTGGAGATGGTCATTTTGCTGTGTTGTCCAGGCTTTTCTTGAACTGCTGTGCTCAAGTGGTCCTCCTTTCTCGGTCTCCCAAAATACTTGCTTACTAGCATGAGTCACCATGCCTGATCTAAATATGTCTTTTGTAACTTGGCTCAAAAGTCTTTCATGATTTTTGATGCTACCCATAAATTTATTTTAAGAACTCAATTAATTTCTGTTTTTAACCAATTAAAACATTTTATTAAATTTTACTGGCCGGGCTCGGTGGCTTACCCTGTAATCCCAGCGCTTTGAGAGGCCGAGATGAGTGGATTGCCTGAGCCCACGGGTTCGAGACCCGCCTGGGCAACTTGGCGGGACCTCATCTCTACGATAAATCAAAAACTTAGCCGGGTGTGTTAGCGCTCGCCTGTAGTTCCAGCTACTTGGAAGGCTGAGGCGGAAGGATTGCCGGAGTCCAGCAGGTCGAGGCTGCAGTGGCTGGGAGTGTGCCCCTGCACTCCAGTATGGTCGACGGAGTGAGACTCCAACTCAAAAAAATATATATCTTATTAACAAACTGCTTAATGTGTGACACATATTAAAAAACTTTTTACTAGCCGGGCTCGGTGGCTCAGCCTGTAATCCCGCACCTTTGGGAGGCTGAGGTGAGTGGATTGCCTGAGCCCGCGGGTTCGAGACCTGCCTGGCCAACTCGGCGAGACCTCATCTCTACAATAAATAAAAAAATTAGCCGGGCGTGGTAGCGCGCGCCTGTAGTTCCAGCTACTTGGAAGGCTGAGGCAGATGGATCGCTGGAGCCCAGCAGGTCCAGTCTGGGCGACAGAGTGAGACTCCAACTCAAACAACAACAACAAAAAAAAAACAGACAAATGCTGGTGAGAATGTAGAGAAAAGAAAACACTGCCAGATGTGGTGGCTCACGCCTATAACCTGAGCACTTTGGGAGCTGAGGCTAGAGGATTGCCTGAGTCCAGGGGTTCAAGACCAGCCTGGGCAACTTGGTGAGACCTTGTCTCTATAGTCAGTCAAAAAATGTGTCAGATGTAGTAGCGCACACCTGTAGTTCCAGCTACTTGAAAGGCTGAGGTGAAAGAATCACCTGAACCCAGCAGGTTAAGGCTGCAGTGGCCGTGAGCATACCACTGCACTCCAGTCTGGGTAAAAGAGTGAGACTCCGATTCTAATTAATTAATTAATTAATTAATGCTTTATGTAATTGGTCTTAGCATGAATTCACACTAATTAACTTAAATTTTTCTCCAAAAAAATCCAGCATGCTTTCCTTAATTATTAGACATTATGATCATTTATTTTTGTTTCTTGCTAGTGTCAGGGAGGAAGGAGTATAATTTGTCCTCAACCTTCATAAATTCATAGTTAGGACAGACCTCTGTAGCAAAAGACAGATTAACAAGATAAAAACAAGCAAGTTGCCTGCTCCGTGGCTAAACCTGTAATCCCACGCTTTGGGAGGCTGAGGTGAGTGGATTGCCTGAGCCCGCGGGTTCGACACCCACCTGGGCAACTTGGCAAGACTTCATCTCTACAATAAATCAAAAAATTAGCCGGGCGTGGTAGCGCGCGCCTATAGTTCCAGCTACTTGGAAGGCTGAGGCGGAAGGATCGCCGGAGCCCAGCGGGTGGAGGCTGCAGTGCTGGGAGCAGCCACTGCACTCCAGTCTGGGCGACTGAGTGAGACTTCAACTAAAAAAAAAAAAAAAAAAAAAAGGAAATAAAGCTTTTGGCATATGGTCCAGGAATATTCTCTGAACTATTAATGAACAAATCATCTTTAGTTCACTTTAGTTACTTTTCCTCTTTTGTTTTCTCTCTTGCAACAAAAGCACAGAGTAGTGGACCTTACTCACAGAGTAAATGTGAGTTTCCTTGTCTGCTTATTAAATATTCAACAATAAGCAGAGTAGAGTTGTAGCACCTTATATGATCAAATAAGACAGATATTCTAAATTAGATTTAAGAAAGGCCAAGATAAGTAAATGAATAATATCATATGTAAAATTGCACAACAGATGCTCTCTAAGGATCCTTGATGGGTTAACAACAGCAGCCTTAGCAGTATTAGCTCTGTAAAATGGTAATGAAATGGTGATAGAAATCAGGCACTGTAGATTAATTCCGAACTCTACTGCTCATGGTACATCAATCTGCAACTCTTCACAGTAGCATAGGTTAAAATCATCATAAATGACCTTATTAAGCATGATGACTGATGAAAATTAATTTTGTTTACTATAATTATTTTGATACTTGTCATGATAAAATTTCCAGCTGATTTGTTGTTTAAAAAGACACTGTGAAAAGTAGTAATATAAAAGTTTTAAAAGATCTGCAAGTTGTAGTAAAATTATTTACTTGATATTGAACACTTCTTCTCAGGTCAGGTCATACATGGAGAATTTTCCACAGAAACCATCTGTTGGATTCCATTGATAACGTACTTTGTTTAGTACACCTAGATGTAAATTTTGGACTACTGAAATTCTCATTTTGAAATTCTCTGACCTTCATTTATATTTTATTTCCTAAAATAACATAGACCTAAATAACTAAAGCTGCCTTCAATTGGATGGCAAATACACCTATAATGCAGCATAAGCAGTGTACCTACCGCTATTCCTCAGACATTTCAGTGTGTTCCTCTTACTTCAACTCCAGGTTATCTGCATCTGTATCCCTGAAGCATTTTTTTTTCTTCCCGGAGAAAGCCTTCTTCGAAGGCTTTCTTCAAAGGCTGGGACAGAGAGGAAGGTAAGAAATGCAGAATAATGAACGGCTTTTGGGGAGCAGCTTTCAACCAATACTCTCAGAAATTGATAGGTAAATATCCCAACCTTTCCTTTTCATGGGTAGATAACTTGGAGGTACATGCTTTGCAGCATTTTTCAGAGAGATCAAGTTTTATTCATCCATCATTCTGGAGGAGCTATCTCTCTCTCTCTCTCTCTCTCTCTCTCTCTCTCTCTGTCACTTCCCTTCCAGTGTTCCATGCACTTTCCAAATAGAATACTTGCACTCTACTTCTACTTTGGAAGAACTGAAACGTGGATAATATGAACTATGTCAAGAACCTCATATGTTCTAGATACAGCAGTGACCACACTGTAAAAGGTTCCAGCTTTAATGGTGCTTTTCATCATGATGAATAAAAATAGAAAAAAATAAAAAAGAGAGCAGGGGAGGAGGAAGGAAGAGAAGGAGGGAGAGTAGAAAAGCTGGAGGGAAGAGGAGGGGAAAGAAGGGAAGGGAAGAGAAGAGAAAGGAAGGGAAAGGAAGGGAAGAGAAAAAGGAAGGCAGGTAGGCCAGAAGGAAGGAAAGAAGGAAAGAAGGAAGGAAGGAAAGAAGGAAGGAAGGAAGGTTGGAAGGAAGGAAAGGATACATGTGTGCTTGAGAGAGAGAGAGAGAGGATGGGGAGGTTAAGGAAGGACAGAGGATATGGACTGGGTTATGATAACCAAGGAAAACCTTACTGATAAGATGATACTGGAGCAGAGACTAAATAAATAAATGGGCTATTCATCTCATGTTGGCGTTTGTAGTAAAAGTGTTCCAGGCAGTGAAAACAGTAATGCAAGTGTCCTAACTTAGAAGTATGCTTATGTTTTGAGCAAACAGCAGGAAGACCAGTATGTCTGAATGAAATAAACAAGAAAAGTAATAATAGGAAATCAGGAAATAGTTTTTAGTAACAATTTTAAGGACTTTGGGTTCTACTCTGAATGACATGAGAGGACACAAAAGGTTCTGTTAAGAGGAGTAACATGATGTGACAAGTTCTTATTAGGATTACTCTAGCAGTAATGGGAACAGACTGCAGAACCACGGTAGGATTCTGGGCACACTTTAAAGGCAGAATCTACAGGATTTGCAGATGGATTAGACATGAGATGGGAGTGACAGAGAATTCAGTGATAATTCCTTTTTGTTTTTAATTTCCGGACCTAGATGACAAAAGATACTGGAAACAATAGAAGTATCAAGCATTTGGTTACGGACATCTTTTATCTGAGTTCTAAAGTTCAAGTTGATATGTTAAATATGCAGGTAAACAGAAGAATCTAGAATTTCTTAAGAGATAAGAGCTGGAGATGTACATTTTTAGAGTTGTTAGCATGCAGATATCTTAGTGCCATAAGTCTTGAA
This sequence comes from Tarsius wallacei, assembly GCA_963574415.1. NCBI lineage: Eukaryota > Metazoa > Chordata > Mammalia > Primates > Tarsiidae > Tarsius > Tarsius wallacei. The sequence goes on from CAUYQG010103435.1 coordinate 42,414, forward strand.
AAACTCATATGGAAAGAAACTGACAGGAAAGACAAGATATCCCAGGGCTGAGTCCTGAGTACGTCAACATTCAGAGGTCTGGATGATGGAGAATGATTAGCACAAAATACTAAGAAACAGAAAGAACACCAAAACAGAAAAATTTCTACCTTTCTTTGTCTACTTTTCCGTAAATCACAAACTCCCTAAAATGTACATATATTCCTGCTACTAGAAAAATGAAACAGGTAAATTTTTGTGCAGCAAAAATAGATAAAATACAACATCATTTTTCCATAAAAGCTATGATAATTTGCTTAATTATTTTAGAATCTAACATTACTACTTAATATAAAATCAGAGAAATTTTTTCCTTACAACTAAGTTATAGGCCACATATATTTAGATTTCCTTAAAAATCAGTAATACCGGAAATTTTTTGAGGCTAAAGTTAAGAGAAATGTAGTCAATCCAAAGCTGTAATGTACATAAAAATAATCTGTTAACTTATCCAATAAAAGCTATGTATACATACTCAGATTCAAGAGGTCTAGAAAGGAATCTGCATTTTAAAGAAGACTCCTGAGAATTTATTCACTAAATGGTCCTTGGACTACACCTCTAAAAACATCAAAATTAGGTCGAGTGTGGCAGCTCATGTCTATAATCCCAGCAATTTAGGAGGCCATGGTGAGAGGAATGCCTGAGCCCACAGGTTCGAGAACTCGGTGAGACCTCATCTCTACAATAAACCAAAAAATTAGCCAGACATGGTAGCATGTGCCTGTAGTTCCAGCTACTTGCAAGGCTGAGGTGGAAGGATCACCTGAGTCCAGCGGGTCAAGGCTGTGGTGGCCAGGAATGTGCCATTGCACTCCAGCCTGGGCAACAGAGTGAGACCCTGACTCAAAAAAAAAAACAAAACAAAAAAAACCACATCAAAATTAGATGTCTGTTTGTTACATCTTTGCTCTAAGTTTTCTATAATTTCAAAAGAAGAATAAATAATATTGATAACTATGCCTTATGCTTTCTAATTATAAATTATAAATTCCATTTATAAAAATACAAGTATTTTTATACAACTCTCATAGTGTGGAAATTGTAGCCTTTAAAACACTATCACTGTTATACATTTGGCAAAATGGAGTCTATACAATCATAAATTAAGATTCATCCATCCATCCATCTATTTACATACCTACCTTCCTACCTACATGTCTACCTATCATCAATCATATAAAATGCTTACCCTCTGCTGTGTGCTAACCTCTGTATTAGGGGATGCAATCAATATCAAAACAGAACATGACTGGTAGTTTCAGAGTGTCAGGACATGGAAAAGCAAACAAAACATACAGTTAAAGAGTATATACAGGCCAGGTGTGATGGCTTAAGCCTATAATTCTGGCATTTTGGGAGGCTGAACTGGGAGAATCACTTGAGTCCAGGAGTTCAAGACCAGCTTGGGAGATATGGTGAGACCTCATCTCTACAAAGATATAAAAAAAATTAGCCAGGCATGGTGGTGTATATCCTTAGGTCCAGCTACTTAAGAGGCTGAGGTAAAAGGATTGCCTGAGCCCAGGAGGTTGAGGCTGCAGTGATTCATGCCACTGCACATCAGGCTGGATGACAAAGTGAGACATCAACTAAAAAACACAAAAAAGAGTACTTGCAAAATGTATTTTATTTTATTTTAATAACAATTGGATAAGTACAAATAGCGCTAAGGGAGTAAAAAAAAGGTACAGCTGACTTAATATGTTAATTCAAATATAAAACAAGAAAATGAGAGGTGGATTTATCCAACCCATAGAATTTTTCTGGTATTTTCATTAGTAAAGTATATCAAGCAACCATTCACATTAATACCTATCAGACCTTACCTTAATTTTGACTAATTAACAATTATATTACATAGTCTATTGCTTTCACATTTTATTTGATATTCAAATAGATCTTCCCCAAAAGTTTCTTTAGAAAAAAAACTTCCTACAAATAGTTTATATAGGAGAGGTATATAGCTGACAAATAAAATATGATACTTTTGTAGCGATAACTGCTAGAGTTTGAGAACAATGTATTATCTCAGATGTCAACACTAACACTCCAATAAAAAACAAACATTAAAATAATAATCATAGAAACAGAAATATCAAGAAATTGTATTACCCAATTCTTCCTACAGAGTCAACGCATAGAAACAGTAATATAAAGTAATTGTATTACCCAAAGCTTTCTACAGATTCAATGCAATTCCTATCAAAATACCAGTGATATTCACAGAAAAAGAAAAAAAAAATCTTGTGTGAAACCACAAAAGAGCTCAAATAGCCAAAGCAATCCTGAGCAAAAAGAACAAAACTAGATGCATCATACTACCAGATTTCAAAATATACTACAAAGTTGTAATAACCGAAAGAGCACAGTAATGGCATAAAAACAGACACATAGACCAGTGGAACTTCTGTTCTTATAAAAAGATCCTCACAATTAATGTACATTTCTACAGTCAACAGATTTTTCACAAAGGCGCCAAGAACACTCATTGGGACAAGGGCAGTCTCTTCAATAAATGGTGCTGGAAAAATTAGATATTCATATGCAGAAGAATAAACTAGACTCCAACCTTAACATACAAAAATCAATTTAAAGTGTGTCAAAAATCGAAATGTAAGACCCAAAACAACAAAACTACTAAAACCAAAATGGTAACATTTAATGACACTGGTCTGGGAAAATATTTTATGAATAAGATCTTACTAATAAAATTACAGGCAGCAAGAGCAAAAATAAATGAAAGGAATTATATAAAACTAAAAAGCTTCTGCACAGCAAAGAAGTGATTAACAGAATGGAAAGACGATATACATAATGGGAGAAAATATTTGAAATAATTCATTCAAGAAGGGATTAATATCCAGATATACAAGGAATTCAAACATCTCAATAGCAAAGAAACATAAACAATCCATTTAAAAATGGGTAAATGATCTGAATGGACATTTCTTGAGAGAAGACATATGAATAGTCAACAAATATATGGAAAAAAGTGCCCACCATCACTAATCATCGGGAAAATATAAATCTAAATGACAATAAGTCACCATCTGATTCCTGTTAGGATAGCTATTACAAAAAATAATAATCATAATAATAAATACTGGTGAGGATACAGGGAGCGGGAACCCCTATAAACTGTTGATGAGTCTATACACCAGTAAAGCTAATGTGGAGAACAGTATGCAGGTTTCTCAGGAAATCACAAATAGAACAATCATATGATCTAGGAATTCCACTACTAGGTATTTGTCAAAAGGAAAGAAATAGGGTAGAGATCTGCACCTCCATGTTTACTGCACCACTATTCACAACACACAAGATATGGAATCCATCTAGGTACTCACCAACAAACAAATGGATAAGGAAAGTGTATCCATAATGGAATATTATTCAGC